>LPNX010827006.1:37777-59647 GCA_001517045.1 Pseudotsuga menziesii
TGTCACAAATGATAATAATGAAAGCTCTGAATTTAATATCCATTCGATAATGCTGCAAATGCACATGCTGCCTTTCTGAAAACAGTTTTATCCAAAAGCTAAATCTCATCTACAAAACCAATTCCTTAGAAATATGAATATTGTAAGGCATTTACCATTGATAATGTTGCAGTTACACAAAATCTGGATTATCCTGCAGCGACAATGATGATTTGGTCCGGGCAAAATACCATCACACAAAACGTATTTCGCGAGGAGTTTTTTTTATATGTAAAATATCATCTACAGATTTTAGAGAACAAAATTGACTGAACATATTATCACACAATGATTTATTTTCTATTTTCCCATTAGCTAGAGATATTTGTCTTTAAAAATGACACGACCACTGACGACTTCTATTTGCTAATTAGCTGTTGATTTTACTACAGTTTGCTCGGATCTCTCCTTGTTTTCCTGTCAATACATTGATATTCCCCATCTTTATGATGGAATTACTAAATGCAACTCGAAATTTGTTTACATCTCTGGCGTATGTTGCGGCGAGATCCGATGTAACATCCGTATACAGGAGCTCTTGATCAATTTGGAGGATCGCTCTGTTGTGAAGGACTTCATGGTAAAAACCGTTGTCGAAAGAGAAGGAGCTACCCTGGGTGCTGTCGAGAAAAACCTTTGGATCGTTACGAATATCTGTGATTTGGTCTCGAAGGGGGCACACTTTCTTCAGGGATGTCACAAGATTCAGATCCATTGATGGATCTGGTATACCAGTATTCTGGAAATTGTAAACCCGGTCGCTAAAGAATCCATAGTGAACGAAGCCTATAGTGTGCGCTCCTACTCTCACAAACAAACAATAAAACCAACTATGAATGGACTGGCCGCTAACAAAAGTTGATTTAGCTTTAGCAAATGCATGAAACTTCAGCAATATAGAATATCATACCATGTAAAGAGGCCACTTACCAAGCAATGTGGCTAAATCTGTTAGGTTTAAGCCACTACCAAAGATTTGCTGGCCGATTCTGTGAAAAATGAACTGTTGATGATTCATATCGGTAGAGTTATGATCTGTGTGTTCGTTGGGTATTTGCTTCCGGGAATGGCTCGTGCTGCAAGCAAAAATTACAGGACCAGAATAGTAGCCTTGCTGCTCAGTATTTCGTTTCAGATTGTTTCCGAGATCTATGCCATTAATCGCAGATCTAAAAATGACGAACATAATAGAGATGCATACGCGGACGAGAAGTTGAGAGGCACTTCTATCACAATAACGACTGCAACTGTATTGGGATCTATGTTAATGCTAGTTCTCCTTCTCAGCTCAACAAATTTAGCCAGTAAGAGTATCAAGGATATCATTTCTCAAAAAATCCTTGTTATTTTGTCTTTCAAATGAGCCACGGCGAGGAGAATCCATGGCAGAAGATTGAGGATCAAGTTCTCAAGTCATGGATTGTGATTCGTGTCTGCCATCCGGAATACATTGTGGCTAGATCTGTGTTGGCTTCATCTGCTGGAATGGTTGTCACGATTTGCATATTGGTCTCTGTTGTTGGTTGGGGAATGGAAGGAACGAGCAGGCATTTCAAGAATCGATTCGATTGGCTCAAGTTCACAACGATCGAGCTCCACATTGCGGGAATCGAACTCTGGACCAAGTAAATGCTACCTTTTGCCACTCCAAACTATGGAAAAAAACCTATGGAATCGAACCCTGGATTAATTTAATGAGTTGGAAATTTAACAGATGGCAATGGGATATAATTTTGATTTTTTAAATTTTATTATTATGACGTCATGTTGCCACATGTCAACTCAAATCCAGATACCAAATTCCAAAGTTTACATCATCTTCTATCCACCAATCACCTGTTTACAAAATAGTTTTTTTAACAAAATTAAAAAAAATATTTTACAAATCCCTAAATTATACTTTGCAAAACAAATTTTAATTTTTTATACCTGCATCAAAAGAGAGAAACTAATACCAAAGTCAAAAGAGTTTGACTTGCAATCGATTACAATAAAAATTCATCACCCATAGAAATGTAGTATGGGTGGAGATTTAATGACCATGGACAGCCAACCGAAAGGTTAATTGCTAATCCCCATTTTGATTGTTAATCCACGTCTGTTGCCTAAAAATCTGAATATGAATATGCTAGTTGTAAGAGAAATGTTTATTGAAACAAATCTTATCAATAACAATGGCTACGTTCTTTTTAATAAATAAATATTATAAAATCATAGTTAAACAATATTTTCATGGAGATTATCATCTCCAATCGTAGGATTTTTAATTTCTTTTTTCACAGAGCTAATAGATCATGTATAATATTTCGGCTTTCTGTTGTATTTCAAGGGTTTATCAGGATAATGATATCGCGGTTTACTGGAATAAAACCCTTTCTTATATTTTTTTTTGTGCCATTTACAGTTATCCTGTAAGTGCCCTCTGTTATGCACACCACAACCCCAATCTGGCATTTGAGCGACTGAATTACAAAACGAAGGGGTGTACATATCTCGGTGTCGCTTAAAATCTATGCTCACTCTCTTCTCCATACAATATTCTTGCCATGTTTCTAAAATGAGACCATGAAGCTGGGCAAGAGACAGATTACGGTAATTTATATTTTTATCTTTCATATACTTTTCAACCGCATCAGGAACATGACCAGGAAAGCTTCTAAGATAGTGTTTAAGATAGGCAGGGTCATCAGCTTTTCCGACAGAGATGAGCAAATTCTGCATATAGCAGAAATATGAGTTGACTTGAGATAAATTACATAGTCTGGCCGACATGAAAAGGGATGCTAAATGATCAGATATGTCATGATCTTCAGCGCCATAGAACTGCTTGCCTAAATCCTGCAAAACTTGCTAATTAGCATCTGCTGCATTCAACATTTCATTCCTTGCATCTTGTGATAGCCACCGCCACCATTCGCTAGCTAGACCAGAAAGTCCGGCTACTAGCTGACTTGCCAATTGCTAGCTAGTCAGGGAAGGATCTTGAGTTCTTTTGGACAAAGTCCAGTTATGCAGCAAGGTTATAGCATCTCGAACTTGTTCTCTTGACTGACATTGAATATTAAGCACTGGCTGGTCAGGCATTTGGGAGATGAGGTTATTTATGGCATTGAACGAAATAGGTATTGAACCTTGGAGCTTGAGATGCCTGTGGCATTTCTATATCGAACTCAGGTTGGGGCTTTTGTGGACCAGAAGACTCAGCATATTCCTGTTTGATTTTCAGCATATTAAAATACTTGGGTTCTAGGGCAGGAGGGAAGGAATTGAAGTGACCGATCCATTCTCGGACTTCACTTATTTCTTCTTCATCACGCCCAAAATTAAAGTTAGGGCGAGTGTCTATTTTTTCTTCTTGAGCCTGGAACATCCCAAAAGAATAACTTCGTTCTAGCTTGGGCTCATTGTCCTTTCTCCTTGGATAGCCTTTCGCAGCTAATGCAAAGGCTGAAGGGCTTAAACCTGGAATTCTCTTTTTCAAATCTTTAGTCTGGTCTATAAGTTCTTCAAGACGGGCCAGTCTCCTTTCTGTTTTATCTGCAGCCTTAGCTACAACTTGTTTAATCTCTTCAGTGTCTGCTAACAGATGATTTAGCAGATCTAGTCTGGTTTCTATCAGTGTTATATGTTCTTTTTCTATGAGAATACCAAATATTATATTAAGCAAATCTTGAGCCATGTCATCTAGATTATCAGTAGTTAGCTTATGTTGCATATTTCCCCAGTTTAACTGTTTTTGTTCGTCTGACACAGATTCATCTGGACTAGAGGATTTGTAGGGGAGAAATTCTTTCTTCATAGTACCATCTGAAGAGTACTGTCGGAATGGAGTGTCTAGAAGATTCCTTCCAGGGACATAAGTTCTTCTTCCATTCGTAACTGTTTCGATTGAACCATTTTGTCTTGGAAGAGTAAACATTCCAAGGGATGGCTTCTGCTTATGATGCTCAAGTTTCTGAAGAGTCTTTATACAGGCTGGACAATCTCTGTGTTGCCCTCTGTGTTCTGAATCGTAAAGGCCTATATGTGATGGTTTAACAGATTGGATTTCTGGAGAGTAGTCAGGCAGACTTGGTCTTTGCCTTCTGTAAGAAGAGACAGGAAGATTTTTCTCAGAGGATGAGGATGAAATTGAAGAAGATTTTATTAAACGAGGATAGAAAGAAGGAGCAGGGGTAGTTTCAGGTAGACGGAAGGAGCTTGTTCTGTTGTTAAAGGTTAAGGGCTTAGATATAGCATTCTTAACAGTTTCTGCATTTCTTAACTCTTGGTACTTAATTTCCCATTTTTGGGGATAGGAAATTCCAGTCCATTCAAAGGTTACTGGTTGGGCTTGTTTTGACTTATCACTTTCCACCATGCTGTGCAGGTGTGAACTCTGATGAACTTTCGAGCGTAAGGGAGGAAGAGTGTCATTGGCAAATCGAACGCAAACAAGGATTTTTAACTGGATAATTTTGGAACTAGCCTTCATTTCAAACCCCTGGGGAAGAATGTAAGCTTTCAATAAGTTATAGATGTGTGGATCATCTAATCTTACACGGTATTTTGGAAATATTGTCCCATGAGCGGGACCATCATGCAGTGGGGCAGTGAACCCCCCAATAATCGCATCGGAAAAATTTATATGACGGGTATCTACAGATAGACACATAATGAAGATATAGGTAGATATGGTCTAACCAGAGGACCAAGTCCTAATTTTATTGCACCAAGATGTGCATATTTATATCCGATTTAATCACCCAATCAATTTGGGCCTTTTCAAGGAGATTGATGTGAATGGGTTCTTCAGAATCCGTGAAAGATATGTCCACAGAAGATAACTTTATTTGGGTTGCAGACATCTGTTGCCATAGACTTAGTTTATAAACATCCTTAGGAAGAATTGTAGGTAGTTCCCAATTCTAAGATCGATTGGTATCTTGGATATGGATATATGATGATGAGTCAGATGAAGAGCATTCATCTGCGAAAGATGAGCGTCTTTCCGCCAAAGTAACTAATTCATTTTCCTCCTGTTGGCAATCTAGTATAGTGTGAGGGACAGTATCCATAGACGCGTCCATTTGAATAGAGGTTATGTCTCACTCTAGTCTTGACTAACAGGGATTTACGGCGCCTAACTCCAACGGCTATTACCCTTCTCACAGCCCACTTACAACCTCTAAGACTGCATCTATTTCCTCAGCAAACCATTTCCGCTTGCCTACTATGATCCCCTTCAGAAGATTAAACCTATGAAAGCTTCAGCCAGAATAATGTCTCCTTCTGAAAAAGAATTCTGTGCTACTGAAGTAAAGGAACTATTGCAAAAAGGTTTAATAGAGCCGTCAAAGAGCCCATGGGCATGCACAGCCTTTGTGGTTAATAAGCATTCGGAAATCAAGAGAGGTAAGCCTAGGCTGGTAGTTAACTACAAGCCATTAAACGCTGAACTGCAAAAGGTTAGATATCCTCTCCCGGATAAAGCCAGTATGTTGCAAAGAATTGCAGGCTGCACTATCTTTAGCAAATTTGACTTAAAATCTGGTTTTTATCAAATTGGCATAGAAGTTAAAGATAGATTTAAAACTGCATTTGTTGTTCCACTTGGCCAGTATCAATGGAAAGTTATGCCATTTGGGATCAACAATGCTCCCTTAGAGTTCCAAAAGAGAATGGAAGATATATTTCGAGATAAACTCTGGGCGCTTGTATTCATAGATGATATTCTGGTATGCTCAAAGAACCTACAAGATCATTTGAAGCATTTACAGAGCTTCTATGAATTAGTCTTCAAACATGGGTTAGTGCTATCACAAAGCAAGATGGAAATTGGCAAAACTGAGATAGAGTTTCTTGGTTTTAAAATCCAGAAAGGGAAAATAATTCTACAAAATCATGTCCTTCAAGTTTTCAGCAAATTTCCAGAAAGAATTACAAATAAAACCCAGTTGCAGAGGTTTCTAGGAAGCCTCAATTATATTAGACCTTTTTACAGAGGTCAAGCAGCTGATGTCCTGCTATTACAGAAACGTCTTAAGAAGAATCCTCCAGAATGGACAACATCTATGTCAAGGGCGGTACTCAAGATTAAAGAAAAAGTATTGCAACTGCCCCCACTCTCTTTGCCGCAGGGAACTAGTACCCTGATAATAGAAACATATGCTTCCTCATCCACCTGGGGTGGCGTTCTGCTTGAAGCTCTAAATGGCAAAGAAAATATCTGTGGCTTCGACTCTGGTTCTTTCAAAGCAGCCGAGTTAAATTATCCATCAATCCACAAAGAGATTCTGGCAGTCAAAAAGACTATCCAACACTTCATTCTGTTCCTAAGACGAGTTAGATTCACTATTAGAACAGATTTGAAGATAATGCCTGGTATTTTCAAAAATGAGAACTTAATGGCAGAAAATAATAGTCGTATTCTTAAATGGTTTATTTGGCTTAGTAACTTTGACTTTAACATTATGTATAAGCCAGGTTATCTGAATTGCCTTGCTGATATGCTCACCAGGGAGGAAAGCAACATTCCTGCCCTGAAGATGTTCTCAGTTGGAGAATCGAGTTCTGGTTCAGGCCGAGCCAGAGAAGACAAAAAGAAAGCTCTGTCAGAAGAAGAGCTTAAAGCTAAAGAAGGATTGTTCCTCCTCCCATGGGACGATTCTCTGCCAGAAGATGTTCGCATCCAAACACTAGAGTATGCTTCGACTGATGAAGCAAAAATATTCCTGCAACTAACGCTCATAAAGAATATCCAGTCCTCTCCGTTGAAACTAGAGATTATGGAACGCTGGGAAAAGGATGCCTTTACCAGCTTTGCTAATGCTACAACCAAGCTTAGAGATTGCAAAGAAGTTTGGATGGATTATTGCGATGAAGATCGACTCTAGTACATTGATATATGGGACGACCATCTAACATGGACATCATATAATTTGATATTGCAGTGTTGCCGAGAACAGCAAGAAATCATAATTTGTGCTGACCCTGCAAATCTTCGGCATAATACTACCTAGTCTGGATGGACAGACATTCTGCTAGATAAATTCTGTCCCAGGGTAGATTGGGAGAATAGGTGTGCCAATTTCATAGTACACCTAAAAGCAGATATGGAGATAGTAGATCAAGTAAACCAATGGTTTAAATTCAAGCTCCATTATGAAGGTGGAAGTTACAAACCATTGGACCACACAGTGTTCACAAGACAAAAGTTTATCAAAAGAAGCATTGAAGGTAAGCAGATTGAATCCATGGTTACCACCAAGGAAATACCACTTAACTTCAAGGTTGAGTCTCGATTCCGTGGAGAATTTATCTGTGAACCTAATCCAATGTTCCAAGGTTCGGATGTTGAACGGTGTTTTAGTCCATTCCTGTATCCGCCACAAAGTCCCGAAGGATCTCCGCAGCTAGAAGATGCTCAGTTCAATGACTATTCATCAGATGATGAGATTTGGGAATATCTGCAAGGACGTGACCCATATGACTAATGAGAAAGCAGTGGTGGGTCGTCTTTCTAAAGGCTGAGTAGGCCAGCCTTGTCCTACATTGTCTCTGACGTGGGCCGGATTAAAGCTCCACAGTGTAATAATGTAGGGAATAATTATGTTGAGGGAATCTGTCCCCACTAGGTCTATCATAAGAATGACATCGGGTCCCCATATGTCACTGACCGATGAAGGGATGAGATAATGACTGTGGTTGTCCCCACATGTCACCCCGGTTGATTCCTTTTTGACTTATAGGTGTAAGTCAGTAGTGATCGGTTTACCGATTGACCTACTACTGTCAGTCGATGCCCACCGGGTCACCGGGTGGAAGTTTTATAAATAAGACCCTCGGGGTCATTTGTAAGCATCATGCATTGAGTTTGCAAAGTCGCTCTACAATAAGTGTCTAGAGTCTGCATCAAGCAAGTAGTCTGCTCTGCATTAGTGAGTTTTGTGTCTGTAAGAGTGATATGCTCTGCGTCTTGGCCTTCGAGCTATAAGAACGCATCAGAAGCTCAGTATTTTCTATATTGAGTTTGTAACTCAGATGAGTATGCTCTGCAAGTTGGCGTAAAGCTATAACATTGCATCAGAAAAATCTGTTGTCTTAGTATTGAGTTTGTAACAGAGTCTATGCTCTGCGACTTGGCGTAATGCTATAAGATCGCATCAAAACACTCTGCTAGGTATTATTTTCATGTTACAGTGATGACCTTCGCAGTCCGAAGGCGATCTGTGAGTCTGTAATTTGATTGTGAAGTCTGTAATATGTTTTGAAGATTGTAAAAGTTCTCCAGTTTAATATAAAAGTAAAGAGTGGATTGAGACTGATCGGTCGCTGGGAGCAAATGCAATTTTAAAAATAACCTATGATGGTGAAGATTGATTTACCACTTCCAAATTAAATCTCTGCATTAATCATTCTACACTGATATATTTCCTGGTAAGTTTAGCCAAAGAACCCGGAGATTATTTTCCTTGGGTTGTGACTTCAAAGCTTGATTATGCTCTTATTCCTTTGTTGGTTTTCACTGAATTTAGCTTGAGGTTCTGCCTATTCAATTTTTTTCATTTTTATTGAATTTATCTTGATTACAGATTGTGCATCCAATGCTTGGCCTTTCTCCTTGGTTGTTTGCCTAAAAGTATATACCATGATTTTTAAGTTAATGGGTTGTTTGCTTTAAAAGTATATGATTTAAGAGTATATGAGTCTTACTATACCATGATTTTTAAGTTAATGGGTTGTCTGCCTTAAAAGTATATGATTTTTAAGTTAATGGGTTGGTTGCGTTAAAAATATACTTTTAAGTTAATGGGCTCTTTGCCTTAAAAGTATATGAGTCTTGCATGATCTTTAAGTTAATGGATCTCACCAAAGGTAATGATCATTCTATTAACAAAATGTTTGACTAGTTATGTGATAAATATACTTGTTTGATTGCCTTCATCATCTCTTTTTTTCATTTGGGAGAAATTCTTTTATACACAAGATTTTCTTCATTAGAAATGAGAAATGGTATATTTAGAATTAAAAAAAAATATGAACATTTTAAATTAAATAATTTAAAATAGCAAGTCAAGTATTTCTTATAAATCTAATTACACATTGAAATTTGTAATTATATTTATTGTTATTCTAAATATAGTATTGAGATAAAATTTTGCATTGCAAAGAGCTTTGATATTTCTGAAACAATTTTGTAAAAGAAATCTAAACATTTTAGGTTTTATATTTTTTGAGACTTGAATTCTATTAAACAATTTATATTAAAATTATAATTTTTAACTGTGGAATTATATTTTTTGATATAAAAATCAATTTAATAGTCTCAATATTCTTATAACAATCTAACTATCCAATATTAATATTTGCATTTTTTATCAATTCAAAATTAATTGGAAATTCAAATCAAACTACCCATTTCTTTTATTATTTTAAATGATCTAAAAAAACCTATTTTATTATTTTAAATGACTCAAAAAACCTATTTGTAATGCATTTCTTTTCATTATTTTGGATATCCTTAATATTCTTATGGAGTGGTTTTTTCATTTTTTTTTGGATTATATGGTGGGTTTTGGTCATAATCCTATAATTTTTTTTAGTAAATCCAAATTTGAAAGTGTTTAAATTGTGTTTTTGAATGCATAATAGATTCAACACCCTTACATACCTACATGACATCCAAAAATACAATTTTCAAAACTAATATGTGATTCTAATTTTTTATTTTTTTAAATCAAACTCCGAACAAAATAAGACCAAAAATATGCTTAAAAAAATTGAAAATATAAAATATTTAGATTACACCTATCAATCTAAATATATAATAAAAATATTTAAAATTTTATCAATTTAAAATTAATTTATCTCAAATTCAAATCAAAATGCCTCCTCTTTTTATTATTTTATATAACCTAAGAAAAAACTATTTATCATGCATTTCCTTTCATTATTTTCAATGACAAAAAAAAACTTACATATAATACATTTCCTTTCATTATTTTGAATGACAAAAACAATTTATATATAATGCATTTATATTATAAGGTAACAATGGTATAACTTAACAATGGTTTTTGGTTTTTTTGCATGATTACCTACATTTAAATTTTAATTATAAGGTAACAATGGTTTTTTTGTGCATAATTACTCTCACTTTAAAAAAAAAGCATAGTACATATTTCAAAGTAATCATGTATTGTAAAAACTCTGCTTGCCAGATTTGTTTGGACGTGTGAGGGTCTGACAAATATACTAGCTGAAAATTTATTTCATATAAATTTGTTTATGGTGTGTTGTAGTACCGTAAGATTTTTTTCAATTCAAAATGTGTGGATCTTAAATTTGTTAGACCAACAAAAAGTTTGAACTGCAGACTATGTCCATCCAGTCTAAATTTGCGTTTAAATGGATCCATGAGTGACCTCATCTTCATTTAGAACTTGGGTATCGCTGCCATGAAGGAATATATGCCTAGTCCATTAACTCTATTTGCTTAACTATGGAGCTTCATCTCAAAGTTCCGCTTTTCCACTTTTTGAACTGTGGACTTTTTATTTTTTTCACTTTTGTTGAAACGTTACCCCACAATGAAATATAGGCCATCGATCAAGTTTGGTGGCTTAATCTCAATATTTTGTGGCTCTTTCTATAATTTGAATATGAACTAGAATCTTGCAATGAAATTTTAAGATTCTCTTATCTAATTTTGCATATGGTTGTTCATTTTTTTTACACATGGATTCATGCATTGATTTTACCTTAATTTATTAGCAGATTACTCAAGTTTTAACTTATGCAAGTTATTAATTTTAGTATCATGTTTATTATGTCAGGTTCAGTTGGCTGAGGCAAAGGCCAACTCTCTTTTAAACATTCAGTTACAATGGTGTTTTCAGTTTTATTGATCCGGTCCAATATGTAATATGATTGTTAGAGTGGTTTAAAGGCCTTAGGCCTTACCATAGCCTAAGATTATGGTATGTGTTGTGACCCTCCCCTTAAGCACGATGGCCTGGGATTTGTAAGACATGTGGTACTAACCATATTGTAATCCTTCGTTATAATATAATGCAAAGGTTAACTATTTTAAGCAATGTTTTGTTTGGCATATAATATGGTTATGTTATGGCATGTCTTACACCATGGTTTACGATGTAAGGGTTCTTGGCATAAAATAAAAGGTTTGGTATGATACATTTACGCCATGGCTCATATGATATGTTATAAGGTTGCTCGATGGGTTTTGGACATATGTTTCGAACTTTGATATTATAAGATGCCTACAATGATTAAGGCCCATGATTTATCTGGTCATGTATTAAAGCGGTACTATGGTTGAATTAAATGTTGTCTTGGTTGCGAGTTGATAGTGCAGCCAGGCTCTTGAGCTGGCCTGAGAAGTGATCTTGGCCTTACACCTGTACATTGGGATTGTAAGGGTTTTTACAAGGTTCAAATTTTTTTGGTTGTCATAACCCTCGTTATTGCAATGGTGGTTTTTGGTCTAAAACTGACGAGAGTCGAAGCTCTCCTATGTGGTAATGGCTATGGAAAAATTAGGATTTTTTGGTTTATCGTTATGTTAATGGTGTGGTGCTTTAACCTTTTCAAGGTGTCATCAGCTCCCAACATTTTCCCGGCAGACTGCATTCCAGTGCTTGCATCACAACGCAATTTTCCATTACCTCGTCCAAGCGAACTTCCTACTAATAGGTAAAACATCGTCCTAGAACTCATGTCTATAATTTACTTGGTATAGATCCATTATTTACGAAGTTTACTGATAAATGTTTTTGTTGTGGGTGTAGCTAGAGTAGGGATAAGGGTACTTTAGAGGAGTCAACCCTTGGCCCTCTCTGTAACATGCCAAGGTAAAGATTAAACATTTCTCCCATTTTTATTTTGTTAGTAAAATTTCGTTTCTAACAATAACTTGAAATGAGTGTAGATTGAAGGCGTTGGAGAGGGAGACGACAAGGTCACCTACTCCAAGGCCTGTGTTTTTAAACATACAGGTAATCTAAGCTTAAACTTTTTGTTGATTAAACTTTCTATTATAAAATCAGTCTTCAATTCACTAACTAGTGTAAACATTGGTTGCGGGTAACGATGGGTACGAGCATGGGGTCGAGAATGGAAAACAAACCAATTTGTTTAGATAAGTTTTCCCTTTTGTTTAAAAGTGTTGTAAAATAGAAACCATTAGGGCTTACATGGCAAAGTCTCTGCAACCATTTTCCTCGAAAATGATCTTGAATGTATTATAAAATTTCTTAATCTTCTCAATAAGATTTGGGTTCCATCTCGGATGGACTTACTCCCATATCCTTACAGTGTTTAAGAATTGTTATTTTTTTAAATAGCGTGGAAGCCATCTGAGATGGTCTTATAGACACTTCTCTATACGCGTCTTGAATGAAAAAAGAGACTAACCAACCCTAGGTTCAGTGCAATTTTTGTTATGAGTTTTTGCTTGTAATTATGCTTGTATACTCTTTGACTTAATTCAATGGTTGCCATCTTTCGATGGTCTTACAACCATGAACACAATGGTTAATTAATTATTGTAATGCTTCCATCTTTTGTAAATACAATGGAGTATGAAGTAGATGGTTTAGTCATTAAAACCCTATTTGAGAGTTTAGGATTCTAGCGACATCGGTTAGCCACTATACTACGTTCTTATCCTTAGTGTAAAATATGGTAACCATTAGATGGACTTACGACCATTTATTTATTTTACTTGGCGTTTGTTTAATTTATTACGACCCATAGGGTCTACAATTACATGTGGAATAATTACAGTCTTTTAAGAAGGCTCGACTTCCATTAATGATGGCCTTAATGTTATTCCTTGGTGTTGCAGCTGCAACTTTTCCCAAATTTCTAAAAATTTTGGACCCTCCTTGTTGATTTTGTTGAAGGCCATTTGTTCCCACTCTGCTACACATTTGGATTGTTTGAGGCTATTTTTTCTTGCTTTTCGGAAGTTTGTTTGGGTCTGCGAATGTTTCGGACTGTAGGACTTAGCGGGTTTTATGATGTTTATCGTTGCCGAGGTTTGGCTAAGGTTTGAAAGGGGATTTTTAGTCTCCATTTATCGGAGATCAGTCAGACTTGGCATCGATCCCGCGTTTACTGTTGGAAAAGATCTCGCTTTGCGGTGTTTTGAAAGGTGTTATGACTCTAATCGAAAGTCAAAGCCTGATCGAGTTCCGTCGTTATGGCTCCAGAGTAGACTAACTACCCGTTGGACTGCTTTTCCTTTCGTCGTTGTCCTGTTCTATGTTTCTTCGATGTTGACTAGTCTGCGTATTTTCTTGACCGTTTAACTTCCATCGTTGCGGCTGTGTAGCGCACTAACTTTCTGATGCTTCAGAAGATCCGACCCCGACCATTTTATCACACCACTTTTTGGTTTGTGTTCTGAAACCCCTAGACTGTAGGACTTCTGTTGTTGCGGCTGCGTAGCTCACTAACCGACTGATGTTAATTGTTCTGATTCACCGATGGAGGGTTTTATGTGCCCGTTTCTTAATCGTTTTCTCATCGATTGTTTTGAGCTCGTAACCGATTTCGTGAATGACCGGTGTGCCTGTTTTTTTTTAGTTGGTTGAAATTTTCACGTGAAAACCCAACTTCGGTTTTCTTTTATTTCAGTAATCACTTTATTTGTATTTTGTTTTATGTTTATTGAAGATAGTTGGAATAAATGATGATTTTTTATTTGATTGTAGATAGACATGGGAGTTTTCTCAGATCCCTTTGAAGATTATTGCAGCGAAGAAGGTGCAGTTGGAGGACAAAGCAGGTTAAAAATCATAAGGCAGCAGAGTTGTTGCTCGAGGAAAATAAAATAATAAGGGTCTGAAGAGGGACCGATGAATGGTAGAATGTAATCATTAAAGAGCAAGGGCCCTGGCTTGGGCGTTTCGTCAGTTACCTGGCATTGTCCGTTTGTATAAAAGTATTTATTTAAAATGTAACGTGGAATTATGAGCATTCACAAAATGACAAGACTGGAGATTGAAACGTTTGTGGGGCAACCGAAAGGTTGAGTTGGTTCTTGTACAAATGGGAAAAGAGAGAAAGAGAAAGGGTTTTTGCAATAATAAAAATTACAATTTTGCCTGATGGAGAAAGTGCTATGTGGAATGTTCAAATGTGATGAAATGAACAATGTTGAAGGGGAACTATTTCGTTTTCAGATGTGTTTCATTAACTGTGAGATCATTCTAACTTTCTAAACCTATGTTCTTATATGAATGTTCTCTAGTTTATTCTGTGATAATTTCCACTATGAGTAATGAATGTTTTAACATATAACAAGCTATCTTGTTGTGCATATATTTATTCATGTTTATGTGTTTTGATTCTAAGAACAACTATCTATGATTTATCTTAACATATGAACAATATTACATTACTAATGAATTGATAATCTTGCTCCCTAGGGACAGCTTAGTTAATATTAATTTTTCAATTGTGTGTGATTTAGATGCAAGAGAGTCTAAGATGAGAGGTAAGAACCTGCGCATCACATTGTGACCACTCCTCGTATTCTTTATCAATATGCATTTAAGATAGGCACTTGCATATCATACTTAAAGTCAAAATACAAAAAATATACACGGTGGACCGGGCCACAACCGGTAAAAACCTTTGTTTTGTTACTTGACCTATGGTAGCTGGATCACAAACCGGACGGATTCCCTATACCAAACAGTCATGGGCTAGTTGGGAACGTTGACTGGGGAGAATCCCTTGCTATTGTTGCCTGCGAATTTCCAGGCCTCAACACTTGGGAAGCAAAGATTTACTTTAGTGATTTAGTTTAGATATGGAATTGTAGTTGCAACAACTAGCGTGCATGCCTATTATTGTGTTTTGGATTTGATTTACTTGTATCACACTTTGATTACTTTGTGGATCTATAGTCTAATTATGACTATTTGTTTGGATATTTGATCCAGTTATGACTGTTTGCATGGATCTAGAAAGGATTGTTTAAGTGATTACATATCTTGATCATAGAGATAACTAATGGATCCCGACTCGATTTCTTATTACCTGTCGTGTGTAAATTGATTTAGATTATTTAACTTTCCTTCGATCTTTTTTCACTGTAGGTCTGTGATCTGGATAGATTTAATTACTTACGTATCCTTGATCCAAATGGGACTAAATACATGTAGATCCCTAAAAGATCTGTTTATAATTTTATTATGTTTATTATGCAAGCAATTATCCCAATATTAGCTATGTTGTAAGTTTATTTATAGAAATTTTGTTCTGTAAATTGATAAGATCCTATAATAATTATATTAATACATTTCTAGATATGTGTAGAACTAGATCTATATATAAACTTGTTGTTTTAAAGAATGGAATATAAATTATTCCTCCCTTTGTCTAGATCATGAGATATTTAGATTATACTAACCACCATTAGAATATTTGGTGATTATACTTACTATCATTTTTTATTTACACACTAGGAAATAAATAAAAAGAATACAAAGGTACACTAACTAAATCTGTCACATAGGAAAGAAATAGATATATAATCGATAACTTATCCATTAAGTACAGAATTCAATTTTCGGCATATAACCAGTAAAAAGAATACCTAACTCAGGTATGGATGCATGATAGTAAGAACTTTCCTAATTACCATTTAACATTTGTAATCAAACATAACCAAATTAAAGTTGTTAAATGAACTAGGCTAATTGATGCAGACTAGGTTTTACATTAACCATTTCAGATCTAGAATAAAAAATTCTAATGTAATTTTAAACATAGAATAAGAACCTGGAACCATTGCTAGCAAAACAAAAGTGGAAAAGTTGTTCCTCCCAACCAACTCCCAGAGCATCCAAGTTACTTGGTCTAGAACCCCCAAGCCTATTCGTTGAACCACAACAACAAAATCCTTCATTGCACCATCTCTTGCATTCTCAGATTTAATCCTCGTCCAATGCTAGCCTCCCAATTCTCATGGACATACTATTATAGAGTATTTTTCCTAGGAACTGGTCATTTATGAGCCTTCTTCTCTTTAGCACTCACCTAGAAGTCGTGACCTGATTTTTGGGGATGATGCCTCCTGCATCTTGAGTTCTCACTTAGTGGCTTTAACCACTTGTCTTTTCCTCTTGTGGGTCAACAAACACTCTTTAGCAGTTATTTCCACATATGTCCCCCTGCAATATCTTTTATTAATAAAAATCATTCATTACAAATGTTTTATTTTTTTACTTTCTATCAAAATAAAAATAATAATAATTAAAGTGTTTTTCAGCAGAATTAATAATAAATTATTAATTTCAGGTGCATTACATCTCCAACAAAATCAAGTCCTACAAGATGATTTCCACTAATCCTACAATATTATTTTCACTATTGATATGGATCTTGTCGATTCAATTGGGACCATTTGTAAAATTAATTAAATTTTAAAACCTTAATGGACTAGAATCCCCAATAGCATAACAAATATTGATCTCATTTGTTAATGGAATCTCAATCATTCATGACAAGGTATCCCATCAAACCTCCTTTCCACTAGAGTTCCATGATGGATTATCAATTGTTGATTTAATGGGGGGATCTAATTCAGTCATTCATGGCACTTCATTTCCTCATATTCTTCATTTTTCCCAAATACTATGATGCATTATCAACCATTGATATCATTCATCCAATTCAATCTGGGTCATTTACTGCATATTTACAATCACAAAACACCAAAATCAATCAACACTTATGGATTCGGTGGTTTAACTATGAATCGTTGATCACCCTCTTTCCACAAATAGACTTGCAATCCCATTATCACCAATTTAAGCTTATATCATGTAATAGAAATGGGCACTTTAACATGTCTTACAATATACTCAATTTCACCATAGAGACAAAACTCTACAATTCATGCTTATAACTAGTAGTGCACACATACCTAAACCATGTAATCCATCAAGATTATGTGCTCCATCAAGGACATAGTTTATCATTTCAATACATACTTCATCCACATGGGAATTTATCGTACATGTAGCATGCAAACTACATGGGCACTTTAACATGTCTTACAATATACTCAATTTCACCATAGAGACAAAACTCTACAATTCATGCTTATAACTAGTAGTGCACACATACCTAAACCATGTAATCCATCAAGATTATGTGCTCCATCAAGGACATAGTTTATCATTTCAAGCCATACTTCATCCACATGGGAATTTATCGTACATGTAGCCGCAAACATTATCCCAACTTATAAACTATAAACTAAATTACTTACATAAGTTGCACTTGGGGAAATAACACCATGGAAATGATTTTCCTCCAAGCCATAGGCACTAGCTTGTGTATGTGCCACCCCTATTCCATGAGATGAAATAACAAGGATGAAGTTACTAGCTATGGTTTTGGTTTCCTCATTCTATACAATTATAAACATCTCAGCAAGGGAAACATAATTCTAACGTATTTCCACAATTAACATCCCACTCACTAGCTTCTCTTTGCCCCTCATCCCTACACAACATAAGGAATGAGATCCCCTTCAAGTTGCTAAATAGTACCTTAAGCTATTCCACTTCCCTTCAAGCAACTCCCATGCAAGTTGGTAAGGAAATCCCTAATGCTAGGAACCACAAAAAATCACATTAGAGGAAATTTCAATTTAAAATGGGAATTCTAAAAATAATACAAATTCCATGTCATCATGTATTATCCAATCAAAATGCTTTAAAATTCAGAAAGGGAGCACCTCTTAAACAAATTTTTAATATAAATTTGGGGATACGTATCATAAAAAAAAAAACTACTTTTTTTTCTTCGTATTTTCGACATATCTCCCTGTTTTTTAACTCAAATTTCAATCAAGAGAGCTCGCTGGATGCTGAATTAAATTCCACATCCAACGAGTACCCACTCGGCATACTTTTGATGGGACCCGCTACCCCAAAAACAAGAAATACCTGAAAAACATGATGATGATGTCATCATAATCATTAATATTGAGGTCATCATCATAATGAATGTAATTAATATCATTTAATATCAACCATCACAAATGAACTCAATCATGGATCCTTATGGTTTCAAGGTAGAAACTATAATAGGCCTCTAGAAACATTTACCCATTCTCAGTAGCAACACACCCATACTCCACTCAAAACAATGAATGGATGAGTACCCCCAAAGGTTTCCTTATTAAAATCTTGAATGAACTTTAGGCTTGCATGGAGTACACATGCGCATCCATAAAACTTGGAAAATAATATATGGAACATAATATAAAATGCATTTATCTTATTTATTGAATAAGACAAATATTGTATTTTATTTGACAACCCCTATTTACCCATAGTGCTCCTAGGGAGATATAACCCTAAGTGCACTAATTTTTCTTATAATTATTAGATATATTAAGTCAAATATAATGAAATGGTAATTACACTTACCAAACATACAATACCCTTACTCATTATACTCTTTCCCTTAGGGGATATTACATGAATTACGTATTGAAACATCCATTTGATTAATTTTATAGCACCAAGTTTTAAAACACACCAATAACTACGAATAGGTTGAAATATTATGCAAAATTGTAGTGCCCCTCAACATTAAGTCAAATGCAATACAAACATGACAATCATTCTTGCACAAATTGATTCTATATTTTTTTTGTAATTAGCAAAATCAACAGTTGGTACAGGCTCGTATTTGCATGGCACAGGGTCAATTTTGAACTCTACCTTTATAAACCTCCAGTCATTCCCACTCTCCCCCACATATGGAAAAACGACTAGTTAAGGTTTGAACCAACGACGTCACAAAGAATTTGTTAACTTAATGCACCCTACCTCCAACTGATATACACCCCAAGGAGGCTATGTTGATTCCATAATTAGTACATAATCATCACACATTTTTTATAAGGATTATCTCATATATTTACAAGAACTTTTATAGCCTCGTCCTTGTGAGGTTCTCTCCATGGTCAAATTTAACACTCCAACATATTCACATTCACTATATAGTTTGTTTGCATTCCAAAGCGATATGATCCCAATATTGAGGATTCCTGAGTGAGAGACAATTCCAACAAGAGAGGGATGTTGGGAAGAAATGTCTAATGTCAAGAGCACATTATCTAGTGGATTGAGTGAAGTTGAAAGGATAGTAGATGAGAAAATGTGGCAACATTTCAAAATAGAATAGGAGAGATGTCACAAAGAGGAACAAGTTATGGAATATCTAGAATACCAATGGGAAATTATGTTAATAACCTTTCAGCGATGATGAGGACAATGATGGAATGAATGAATTCCATTTAAGGATAACAAAGAAATGGCACTGCCCACGTGGCGCATGATGATAGTGAAGATGAAGCAGAGTTCAAGACTACAAGAGAAGAGTTGTAAGAACAAGTGATATTTGGGTAAATAATAATCAAAGCAATCATAGGTATTGAAGTTAAAACTAACATTGAAACTTCATTATATTCTAAGGTTTAAATATCAATATATCAACGGGTTGGATAAGATAAATGGAAACATGCTTTGAATTTAAACCATTTAAAGACCATATGAGGGTTAGGTTTTCATGTACAAAATTGAAAGGTCATTCTTCCTTAGGGTTTGATAAGTTTTAATTACAATGGAGAGTGGAGGAAAAGAGAGAATTAAAACCTAGAATATAATGATAGTGAAGTCGAAGAGAAAATCTATATTATATATTATGCTTTGAATTTGTTGGGAAGATTCAATAATTTTAAGCAAGGAAAGATTATTGTGCAAAAATACAATGAGGAATTTTATAGACATTTGATGAGAGACATAATGAAGAAAATCTAAGATCCATAGCTAGGATTGTGAATAATCTTATTTATGTTATTCAAGATGAATTTAGTGTCTTAATTTTTTGTTCAGTTGTATGCCTTATTAAGTGGCCTTGATGATTGAAGAAAAATTGTAGAGTAAGTAGTATACCATGGGGTGAGGCCAATGATTTGGGAGAGGAAATATGAGAAAAAACAAAGAAGAAGGTGATGAAAACTCCAAGATTATAGACTAGCTGACTCGAAGATATTGGTTACTATAAAACAAAGAGAAAGAGCTAGGGGTAGAGGTAGAGGGGAAATTTGAAGGTATTTTCTTTGGATGTGGAGAACAATGCGAGATGGTGCTTGAGTGTCCACAAATCTAAAACCTCATATTGTTGAATAAAATCCAATCACAGTAGCAAGGAATGTGACTAAAGTGTGTTCGGAGAAGGGAGAAAACTTTAATATCCATCTAAACCCCGAACCTGCAACGCATTTAACAAGCATCTATCTACAACGCATTTCATGAGTAGCTAAAGAGAAAAAAATGTAGCTCAATTAGTAGTTCATTGTCCCATAACATATTTCAAAATAGTGAAATTGTTTCCTTTGAAAATAGAAATCTACCTACATGACACATACTATTGGAGTTCCTTAACAAACCTCTTCAAAAAAGACCCAGTCCATTGAGAAGTTTAATCCATGATCCTTTATATTTATTTGAGTTTTTCCTTTATTGGATTCCAATATCCACCATAAGAAAATCTTATTGGGTGATCTACTTACCAAGGATGAATCTCCTCCCTTCAAAAATCATATTGTTTCTGGAAAGCCACAAACCCCATAAAACAAAACAAGGAAGAGCTTTATGAGCAACCTCATATTTATCACTATACTAATTTTCAAAAAATTGCAGTCATATAAAGAATAAATTCTGAAACTTCCTTTGAAAAAGGGCATTTAACAAATATATGATCAATTGTTCATCATCTTATTTACAAAAAACACGCATATTAGGCTCAATCCAACTCCTTTTTTTTTATTGTCCCAAGTTAAAATTTTGTTGGAAATATTTCACCAAAAGAAGATTTTTGAATTTAATGGCTAGTTGTGTTTCTACATTATTTTCCACCACCATAGCTTTTTCTCTCCTTCTTTTTGTTCCCTAATTTGGATACATAATTTAACTTTGAGGTGTTTTCTCCTAAACTTATATTATTTTTCCATCTAATTAAAAAAATTTGATGATTAAGCAATACAACACTATGTTTAAGTACATTTACATACCATGACCACTCTCTGCTCAATTCCTCTTGTAAATTTATATCCCTTGTAGTTTTCCCTTTTGACACTTTGCCCCACAATCCGTCATTTCAAATTAATTTCTACATACTCTTAACTACTAATTCTTAATCAATGATATAGATATTCTTTATCCCCATCCACACGCTTGCCTCCTTTTGATTGGTTATTTTGTACCATATAACCAAGTGTAAAATGTATGCCTTCTTTTTCTTACTTTCGTGTTCACAATAAGCTAAAACATTTTTTGTTATCTTATTCAAAATCCCATTTGAAAAATGAGCTAGTGGTGTCCATTGAAGTACATTTTTTTCAAAACAAACTTGACTAAATTGTTTGGACTACATGAAACAGCCATTTGTAGCATAATTTGTTTTTAATTATATAGAAACGGATGGCATGCATGCACGCACACATACATTAAGGAATTGTGGCCATATTATATAACAAAAAATACAAAACGTTCAAATTATATCCATGATAGATACATACATCTCAAA
The DNA here is from genome assembly GCA_001517045.1 of Pseudotsuga menziesii. Lineage (NCBI taxonomy): Eukaryota > Viridiplantae > Streptophyta > Pinopsida > Pinales > Pinaceae > Pseudotsuga > Pseudotsuga menziesii. The sequence goes on from LPNX010827006.1 coordinate 59,447, forward strand.
ACAATATAGTTAAGTCCAACCTTAGACTATTTTAACTACACTAGCTATCTAGTTTTTTCAAACATAAACTATAACTATATTTCCCATTAAATTAGGTCCAAAAATCAAACACATGTGCATTACAAGTGATTTATTATTCTTGTATGAAAACATGCCCACTATGGGATTCCTCCATTCAAAATATGTCTTCATTTCTAAGAC
>LPNX010827006.1:63886-90098 GCA_001517045.1 Pseudotsuga menziesii
CAATTATGACTTATTCATGCATAGTTACTAGTTATTTTTAATAATCTTTTTTTATATAATTGTTTATTTCAAATTTTAAAGTATTACCATATAATCTATCTTAAGAGTACACTTGTCTCATCCTTATCGATAGATAAAAACTAATATAAATTAAATTTGCACTTACTGTTGTGAGTGGGAATTTGGAAGTCAGTGGCAACATGAAATTCTGTCATGGGCAAAATAATATGTAACACTAATTTTATTCAAAAAATATTTGGTATAGTTTTAAATCCTTCATATTTGCATGAGGGGATTCTATGAATTTTTAGGGATTGGATCTCTAAATGAATTATATGGTCTAAATGCTTTTGATTTAAGGTTGAAATCCTCCGTTATGATCTCGTTTCCACTATGCGGTTTTACGTATCAATTGTTATATGATACAGCCGTTTTATATTCATGTATTTTAAAAAATGCAATCGTCACACTAGTGGCCATGTTCGTGTTCAAAATTATGTATGCACTTACGTATGCGACGGATTAAAAAAAATCAAATAGTTTTTCAAAGTTTAAAATACACACTTACATCATTCATATATATATTCAAAATATTACATTTAAGATGTTGAATCCCATATTACAAGGTTGTAAGTATTCAACTTACTTGAGTTTTGTTTAGAAAATCTTATCTCCATATAACATAGACAAGATAGTGTAATGTTCTCAAATATTTGCTTGGAACACTCTATTGGACACTCTATTGGACTAAGGGGATATATTGGCCAAAGCCACTTGGTAAAGTCATGAAATATTATCAAGGTGGTGATTTAGGTCAAATATTTGTATGGTTTGATGGCCAAATTGTGAAATGATGCAACATTAAGAAAAAATGGACAAGGAGGGCACATAATAAGGTTGAGTTGGGCCCCACATGAGATGTAATTCCCCCAAATTCGAATTCTAAGGTCGAATAAGACATCATGAAGCATAAATTTGAATTTGTAACTCCCAAGAAGTTTCATGAAGAGGCATCTCATGAGTTGTAATTCCATGGGATAAAAATAACAAATCCATGACAATCTAGGACATCTATGACAATCTTATGAGAACTTATGATAAGAAACCTTAAGACAACTTATGACAGCTTTTGACATGTTGGAGGTCCTAAATTTAGCCAAGGAGGGAACTATAGGTGAAGGTGGGCCCACATGAGAGTGTCACTCCCCCGAAATCAAGCTAATCCTCTCAAATTCAAATATGCAAGGTAGATGAAGTTATTATTTGGACAAATAGCATTAGAGAAGAGTTAAATGGTACCAAAGGTGTCATTCTCTCATAAAAATAACATTAGAGAAGAATAAAATGGTACCCAAGGTGTCATTCTCTCATAAAAATAACACTTATTAATATTTATTAGATATTTGTGAGAGAACTCTAGCATGAGGGGGAAAGGCTCCATGAAGATTTATAAAAAGGGTGAAGACACATGTGAAGGGGATTTTTGGTGATTTTACATTTGCACTCGTGGAGAGCTTAGCTTTTCCTTTCACTGTTGATGTTCATCCTACCTGCTATTAAACTAGTTTCAGTGGTGAAAGATTCCACCCTAGCTAGTAGAGAGGAGGAGATCGTCCTCATCTCTTCATTGTACTTCATAGAAATTAATTAAGAGAAGAAATCACTTTCAAACTTCTCTAATAGATTCATTGCAAGTTTTTATGTTCATCTATAGTAATGGGGTTGATTTCATGTTGGTGTGTTAAAGTTCCAGTTAACAGAAGTGTGATTTGTTTTGTTTTCTAGGCATTTTGGTGTTGGAGTTGTGGGTTATTGCTTGAGGAGGGTGCACCATTCGATCCATTTTAATTTGAATAGATCATTCATTGCAATTATTGATCCAGATGGATATAGGTGGCCATCCACCTATTCCACTAGCTCAAAACATTTTTTTCATTTTGGTAATTTTCTTGTAATTTTCTACGGTTTTTTAGGTCCCAAACTTTCGGGGATGTTTTAAGGCCCTAAACAACATTTTTTGACAATTCTGAGGGACAAATGGTTTCCATAAACATGCATTTGGCTCTAGTCGAAAGCTGTAAATATCAAATAGACCTTTCCAATGGGCTATTGAACACCCCAAATGGAGATCGTATACAAAATTTATGACGTCGAGAAGTTGACTATTCAACTAACCACCTTGAGGCCGCAAAATTTATGATGATTCATCTCCTAGGGTAAGGTTTAGGTTTTTCTTCTTCTCTAAGGATTTATGATAAAAGACCCTTTGACCTCCTTTTGTATTGAGCTTATCACGAGTGAGGGTAACCACCACATCTCTTCTTAGAGATACAACTACCACCATTCTGGTTGCTTTTGTTTTACAGTTTGTTCTATTTCATTCATTTAATAGAATTCAAGTTTATTGTATCACTGTGTTTATTTTTATGTATATGTGTATGTGAATATATATTTATGCTCTTTCATTTCATTCTCACATAAATTAAGATCAGTGGTATAAGAGTTTTTTGCACTTTTTCTTTCTTAGTGCATGTCTCTAATGAGATTTCAATATCAAGAGTTGGGTCTCGAACTAGTTGAGCTTGGGGAAAATACCTCTCATCGTCCCAAGCATCCTCACACGGCGAGAGAATTAAAGAGAGATGATAGAGCAGGAGATCCTATTAAATTGTTGCTCAAGGAAGCCCTTGAGTCACAGAGGAATGAGATGATGGATAAGTTCACCCAGGTCCTTCGAAGAATGCCAGTGATGGTGGATGCACCTTCATTGAGAATTTTTTTTGGGGGTGCAGCTTCCTTCAATGTACAATTTAACTTTGACATCCCCTTATTTGAAGGAAATATAATTGTAGATCCTTTGGAAAATGGTTGAGTTTGTTAGAGGGTTACTCCTATGTTAAAAAAAAATCGTTAGTGAAAAGATCACCTTCACACTCCTTAAGTCCCCCCCCCCCGAATGTCAAAGACCAGTGGGACAAGTACTGTGAGAGGCATGCAAGGGTTGAATATGAGATATTCAATACAGAACCCATTTCAGAATCTTTTTTCGATGTTGTCAAAGAGGAATTCTACCCTGTCATAAACTATGATGACCAATATACTTGGTGGATGAAATTACAGCAGAAAAGAGACCAAATGATGTCGGAGTATACCAATATATTCCATACCATACACTCAATTTTGGGTATTAGAGACTTTGAATGACACTTGGTTCTAAATTACCACAGTGGCCTGCACAAGTACATTCAGTTGGGGATGGATTTCCTAGACATATACTCACTAGGAGCAACTTATAGATATGATGTCAAGATCTTGAAAAAGTTTAAGCAAAACAATAAGTAGGATTTTGGGTTTGCAAATCAACAGCAGAAGTCGAGAAAAAGTGGCTCTAATTCACAACCCAAAGGATAGAGCAAGGATGGTCAAAGTCCTGACAACCAGTCCAAGTCATAGGCAAAGAATGGTAATGGAAAATTGAAGAAGGACACTAACAAGTGTTGTGAATTCCACAAAATCCCTTGCCACAACACCGATCAATGACGCTCAAAGCAATCACTGTTGGCTGAGACAAAATCCCCAGATCCAAACTATGACTTAGAAACTTACACATAGAAATAAAGCAGTAACATATCATTAACGAAGAACCTAGTGGCACCATCACAACCGAAAATATCCAACTAGAAGAGTTACATGAGCCAGAGGAAGGGGAATGCCTCTTCCATTCGCAACTATGGGTGTAGGGGACTCTGATACATTTCATTGTTGACAATGGTAGTCATAATAACCTCATCTCGGTTGAGGTCATCAAAAGATTGAAGCTTCCGACAGTTCCACATCCCCAACCCTACAACATTGGTTGGTTGAGACATGGGCGAGACATCCACGTCACTCAATAGTGTCACCTCTCCTATGGCATCAAGCCCTTCAAAGATGAGGTATTGTATGATGTTGCCCTACTTCAAGTTTGTGATGTTCTTTTAGGACAACCTTATATGTGGAAACATCATGTTGTGTATGAGTCTAGAGCTCATAGTGTCATTATTACTTTGTGAAAGAAACTCTACAGGATACCAAAGACACTTTCTACTACTGCAGTGTCTCTTATCACAATGAAGCAGTGCAGGAAGGTAATCTCCTAGACAAGGAAATTTCTAAGGGTGAATGAAATATCATAGAAACATCCACTTCCTCCACACATAAACCCTCTATGTAGTAGAAAAATGTGGATAAGATTGTGGAAGCATACAAAGACATCTTCACCACACTTCTCGAGGACCTAGGGATATTTTTAGGGGCGAATTATAGCCCATGGGATATTTTTCCATATTTTTCTCCCAAAAAAGATTCGCCATTTTGCATTTTTTGAAGCCCCATTTCTCCCAATTTTGATGGGGTAAAATTTTTTCACCCTAAAAATCACCAAATTATTATATAAATGATATAAAATCCTTGGAAATTAAAATATTTTTTGAAAAATATCACCAAACATTTTATAGTTGGCGTTTTAAGAATTGGTAAGATTCGCCAACATTTATACACTTTTAAATAAGTATGGTTCCTTAAAATCATCCCTGCTCGGGGTTCCAGTACATTGTCAGGTCAAGTGATCCATTGATTTGATCCTCGATGTGCCTTTACCTAATGGGAAACTATACATGCATTCCCTCATGGAGAATGAAGAAATCAAACTCCAGATTCAAGAGTTAATCTAAAAGATGCACATTCAACCCAACTCCTCACCTTGTGGGAGCCCAATTGTCTTGGTACAGAAGAAATATGGGACATAGAGAATCTATATTGACTAATAAGCTCTATATATGATCATAGTCCTGAATTAGTATCCCATTCCCAGGATCGATGACCTCCTTGACCACCTCAAGGGGTCCAAGTATTTCATCAAGATTGACATGAATTTTGGATATCATCAAGTGTCAATTGAGATGATCAATGTATGGAATACTGCCTTCGAATCTCGGGAAGGCCTTTTTGAGTGGTTGGTCATGCCTTTCATCTTGACTAATGCTCCAAAAACATTCATGAGGATGATGGATGACATTATACGTCCATTCACTAATTCCTTTATGGTTGTATATCTAGATGATATCCTCATCTACAATAGAACATGGGAAACACATTTGCAAAATATACACCAAGTCCTCAACACCCTGCAAAAGCATAATTTATATGCCAATTGTTACGGAGAAAACTTCTTATGGCTTGGGGTGTACCACAACAAAAACATAAACCACAGAAATCAATCCCTTCCCCATATGCAAGAGAAATACAACATCTAACACTAAAGGACCTCGAAACATACCTTATTCCAGACGGTTGTAGTAGATCCCTGTTGAGCTTTTTCCAATCCCACTTGCGTTAGCAATTCACTTCTCAACAACAGTAAACAAGGCAAGAATGCTATATGATATATTGTTAGGCCTACTCTAGTAGATATAATCAATGATACATAAGCAATTAAACACATCCATGGATTCAATATTCATTTAAATGCACCTCATTGGACAGGAAAATATATTTCTATTAAATAAATCAGAGATTACATAAGTGACAACCTCTGTCAGCACGTTTGCGAACCAGACAAATTGAGTCCTCCACCTGGGCCTCCACCACCTCAATCCTCCATCTCTCGATAGCAAGCTCACAAGCAAAGGCAATCTTGGGAAGAACGCAAAGTGCTCCAAGGGACAAAGGGGTGTAGACTCAAGTATAAGCAAGCTACGACAACAATGGACTATAGTTTTCTTGCTCTTCAATTCCCCCTCCTTCAATGTATCCAAAGGGTTCCTTATATAGTGCTTCAATGGGGTAATAAAAGGTCAAATCCGAGCGATATCGAGGCATATGGAAGGCCAAGAGACAAGTGAATTGGATCCACATCAAGGAAAAATCCAAAAATATTTGGCATTTTGCGCACATCCCGATGTACACGGGTTTAGGGGTAATATCCGCGTATATACGCGAGAAAGGGATTAAAAGTCACGTACAGCAAAAAATGGGTGTTTTTAGGGATGATCTTGGAAACATCAAAGGTACAAAAATAGTCCATGGGGTCCAAAGAGTCTGCAGAGGGACAAGGAAGGCCATAAAAGTGTGATCAACCATGTGTGGTAAAATTAGCTATAACAAATTCCCCCTAATGTGTGAGGTCAGAGGGGTAACATGATGGCCAAAATACATTATAAATACATCCTAGAAGTGGAGTGATGAAGAACCAGGTGGAAGAAACAACCATCCAACAGTATAATACAATATTCAAACTCTACGCATGACTGCAAATACATATAGCATTCCCAGATACATAAGAGTATAATGGCCATGAATAGGCATGGTATACAAATTGTGACATGTGTGGTCATCACCATGTACAATATACAATAGATCAGAACCTCCATGATGAAGATATACAAAGGACCAAGATCTCTATGAAAAATGAAGATATACCATGGATCAAGATCTCCATAATGGCTGAAGATATCTGACATACACTGGAATCAAGTCACAAGAGCTGAAATCTCATGAACACTAGCACGATCAAGGAGGTATCATATAGGAAATGCCACCAATCTAGAAAGTCTTCTACACAAACCGCTATGAGTACATGTCCTACTATGTGAATAGAGGTGTTGAGGTCGAATATAGTAGTCCATCATTTGATTATCGGTCATTGATGTATACCGTTAATAGATGCGAGATCACCCACCGATATGAAAATGGGAATCAAGGTACTAGAGTGAAATCTAACAAGTGTGAATAAATGTGTTGAGGTTGAATAATTGGAAGAATCATTCAATCAGGGGAAATTGATGTATTCCCAAAACTGTCGATGGTGAGAGAACCTACCACTAATGAATGTAAGTCTCAAGGCACTCAAATTACTATAGACTCCTATCCCGAAATAAATGATCTGAAGTTGATGGGATGGAATCCATTGGAAGGAGGGCATTAAGGAATCCCCCATCAACCAGCATGAGGTACTCAGCAACGCTGTATAATGTGGAAGGACTCGAACAATATGTGCATGAACCAGTAATAGTACCATGAATTTCCGACATGCAAAGTCAAGACAACTAAAGAGTGGACGACTTAGGTTTCAAACTTACTTCGAACAAGAGCATAAAGGAGAATGGTGACTGAATGTAGGCAGCATATACTCGATATACAAAATTGGGACATCTCTGGAACATAGGAGGCATCAACAGAGGCTCCATAGGGACTGGAATCTTAACGAATCGGTGGAGATAAACTCAGAGATACGAGTACATCTCCTAAAGTCAAACTACTAACCCAACCAACGGATATGATATACAGTGCTCTGTTCGAAAGCGACACGACTCGATTGCTGCCAAAGATAATGTCTTTTCCTGTCCGGCTTTTTGGTTTTTTGATTTTTTTTTGGACTTTTTCAGATATTTTGAAAATCTTGAAAAAGAATAAAAGGGATTTATAGTTATAAATCTAGGAGGAGACAAGTGTGAAGGGGAAAACAAACTAGTTCCAAGCAGCAGAACATACCTATGCTCAATGCAAGGAGACATGTGTAGGATAACGACACTAAGGGGAAAGTCCCCGCTCGGTAAAAAATGGGGAATAAAGTTGCAAAAGATATATAAAAAGGCTCTACTTGGCTAGACATGAGACAAGATCAGACTATATGGCTGATAATCAAAGTCAAGGAAGCCAGCATAAATCTCAATAAGGCAAGCAAAACTCATTATAATGCAATTACAACTTGGCATATACAAGGGAGTCCCAAGGAAATGGCCAGCATAAAGGTCAAGAGGAGTATGAAGCTCTTGCTCAAAGTCATGGCGGTACTAAAAGGGACTCCTGGACCTAAGAGAGGACTCACAACATGGGTACCAAATGTAAAAGCGAGCTAACTAGGGAACCCATGTATAGGAAAGATCTACCATTCACACAATACCACTTCTAACAACAACATGAAGGTTTCATGACATCATGGAATGGGTTCATACCTAAGGTTAAGATGAAACGGTACCCATGCAAAAATGCAAGCGGATGTGAAATCCTAACCTATATGCCATTTTAGACATGATACCTATGATAGGCGCGAATGGGTCAAAACCTCAGAGAGAGTGTCAAAAAACTAGACCCTACATGACAACCATATTAGTCCAAAACAACCCAAAATAGTCAATAAAGAATCCAAACTATAGGATTTAGGGAGGAATGATCATGACAAATGCACCCAACGGAAACAATGCGGCAAATGATGGGACATAAAAAGGAAAGTAAGGTGTAGACCCAACGTTCACACATCCACTACCACCCCCATGAGGGTGCCCACTGGTGTAAAGACCGAGAGAAAGGAGTCAACATCCTTCACAAATGAAGTAGAGGGAAGAATATGACCACTCCCAAATCTATGAGCACGTTAAGGGGTTGTCCTTCCCCCAAGTTTGACACCAGGGTCCATACTAGGACCAAGGACGGGTGATAGGATACTAGGCATGTCAAAAATAAAAGGACCCAAACTCAAGAGATCATAAATATACTCAAGTAACCGCGATCCCAAAGGCCAACTAGCGCACAAAGAGCACACTCCTAAGAAACTCTATAACCAAAATACAAGCAAACCAAGGGGAGGATATGTGAGCTCCCGAATGCAGTAGGTATGTCTCACCTAGGAGAGGCTCGAAACTCCCATACACTACAAGCGAAGATACATAACCAATTATAGTGGCCCTCAGCTTCAACGCATAAAGCGACTATGCTGTCCGAACTCTAGTTGGACAGGACACTCATAGAATAACCTCTGCAAGTACCCCCTATGATACATAGGTAAGGAAACTAAGGTCACCTCAATATAAACAATTCTCAGGTGGACAGTCGCAGGCGGGATCGACTGTATGGGAAGGGTAGAAAATACAGAAACTCTCAAAAGATCACCCAGATATGAATATAAACCTGGAAATATCTCTAGCACTCACAGAAAGTGACCAAGGGTCATCCCAATCACAATCGTGTGCACTACCTTGTGCTTAAATCTTGTGTAAGAGGAGCGTCGTGAGAAATACCAATTATATCAAGGATTTCTCTCTCACCTGGACATACACCTAATTGTTTTGTTTAGTGGTGTTGGAGAATTGACTTACAATGAAATATTCCAAGACCCTAAAACCTAGTCTTGTTGGTGCACCCTAAAAAAGAAAAGAGTGTAATTCATTTTATTATGCTTTGATTTCAATTTGCTGTGATTACTCAAAGGGAAATGGTTATGCAACTAATGATATGAAGAATCAGCAATGAAATAAAAGTGCACACCTAACAAGCAATGCCAAGTGCAATCTTATAGAATGAAAAACAAGGTATGCCACTACATGAGATGCATAAATATATATTCCTTTCTGAATGCCAATGCAATCCTTCCTACATGAAAGCCTAAACACAACTCTCATCCAAGAAATCCAATGCAAGCACCTCCTCAAATCCATATCTAAGATGCAATTAAGAGTGCAACTACTTTGTATTTTTCAATATAAAAGAATGAAAAATGCAATAAAAGTAATCTAAAATTCTCAGTCTCTGCAGCAGGTATAAAATACATGCCCAGCAAGACACTGAGACAAAAAAGAGTAATGCACTAATGGAAAAACAAAAAGGATAAAAGACTAGAACTACTTTCAAAGAAAAATCAATGAAAAAGCAGTCTCTGGTCACAAAAGAAGCATCCAATAGACAACATCAGAACCTAGGAAGACCCAACCACACTCACAACCCACCCAGCAACTTCCCACAACATCAAACACAACCAAAAGGGAGGATGTGCGTGACTGTTTAAAGAACAACTGCGTATATGTATGTGAATTTTGGCCAAAAAGATGCATGTATATGCAGATTTTCGCCAAAAACCTGCATGTATACGTGACTTTTGGCCAAAAATCCGTGTATGTATGCGAATTTTGGCTAAAAACCTGCGTATACAAAGAAGGCAGTGGTAAAAAGCAGACCAAGGGTCAAACTAATAAAGGGGAGTGTCAATGGATGAACATACTATAAAATGAAACAAAAAACAAGGAGAAACAAAGAGCGAGTCAATAAGATCAAGCACATTGTGCTCCCAACCCCAAACAAAAACAAGGAACATCCCCATATGGTCACCAATTCCGTTACGAAGAAAACTTCCTATGGCTTGGGGTGTACCACAATAGATAGAGAAACCACATAAATCAATCCCTCCCCCATATGCAAGAGAAATACAACATCTAACACTAAAGGATCTTGAAACATACCTTATTCTGGATGGTTGTAGTAGATCCCTGTTGAGCTTTTTCCAATCCAGCTTGTGTTGGAAATTCACTTCTCAACAACAGTAAACAAGGCAAGCATGATATATGAGATAGTGTTAGGCCTACTCTAGAATATATAATCAATGATACATAAGTAATTAAACACATCCATGGATTCAATATTCATTTAAATGCACCTCATTGGATAGGAAAAGATATTTCTATTAAATAAATCAGAGATTACATAAGTGACAACCTCTATCGAAAAGTCTACGAACCAGAGAAACTGAGTCCTCCACCTGGGCCTCCACCACCTCAATCCTCCATCTCTCGATAGAAATATCACAAGCAAAGGAAAGCTTGGGAAGAACACAAAGTGCTCTAAGGGACAAAGGGATGCAGACTCAAGTATAAGCAAGCTATGACAACAATGGACTATAGTTTTCTTGCTCTTCAATTACCCCTCCTTCAATGTATCCAAAGGGTTCTTTATATAGTGCTTCAATGGGGTAATGGAAGGTCAAACCTGAACGATTTCGAGGCATATGGAAGGCCAAGAGACAAGTGACTCGGATCCACATCAAGGAAAACTCCAAAAATATTTGGCCTTTCACACACATCCCAATGTACATGGGTTTAGGGGTAATATCTACGTATATACGTGAGAAAGGGATTAAAAGTCGTGTACAACAAATAATGGGTGTTTTTAGGGATGATATTGGAAACATCAAAGGTAAAAAAATAGTCCATGGGGTCCAAAGAGTCTGCAGAGGGACAAGGAAGGACAAAGAGAAGTGCTCATTTGGAATGGAAAGAGTTTAGTATCTAGGATACATTGTGGATTAACATGGTGTTCATGTATATCCTAACAACATCCAAGCCATCCGTGATTGGACAACCCTGACGACTTTCATAGAGCTTTGCAGCTTCCTAGGGCAGGCAAATGTCTATCACAGATTTATGTTGTGCTTCTATAATATTGCTTGGTCCATTATCTAGGTGACCAAAGGTGGATCTAAGGCCAAGTTCATCTAGTCCAAGCCACAACAACACACATTTGAGGATATGAACTAGCGCTTATGTTCGGCTCCCATCCTTACCTTACCAAATATGCAATAATCATTTGAGATCAAGACAAATGTTTTAGACTATGTCATTGTGCGGTCTTCACTTAACATGGCCATCTAGTGGCATATCATAGTGAGACATTTTCAGATACAGTCCATAAGTACCCCACCTATGACAAGGAAATTTACTCTATTTTCCAAGCCTGTTGCCAATGGAAGCATTACATCCTTGGAAAATAAACAGTCATCCACATTGATCAGAATCCCTTCCAGTTCATGCAAAACCAAGCAAAGTTTACACAATGACCACCACTAGAAGTGGTCCACTTACTTGCAACAAGTCCACCTGAACATTAAATATAAGAAGGGAAGCACAAATCGAATCATTGATTGCCTCAGTCGACCTCCAGTAGAAGCATTAACCACAGTGCTCAACTCTTACATCCACAAGACCTCTAGGTGGCCTCAACTATATGAAAATGATATTGAGTTTGCTCCCATCTATCAATCCTTATGTGCATTTACACCAATGTAATACTTTCATCTTCAGGAAGGATTTTTATGCCACCTGTCCATCTCTATGTTCCTTCAAGTGAGCATGTAAAGATAATTTTAAAAGTGCATTACAATCAGGTGGCAGGGCACTTTGGCACTAAGACACCACTGAGAAGACAATGGAAATCTTGCAAAAGTATTTTTAGTGACACAAAATATGATAGGACGTCGGTTGATATATCAGATCCGACATTACATGTTCCATCGTGAAACCAACCATAAAAAATAAAGGGTTATACACCCCCCTTCCCACTTGGAATGGGCCATGGGAATCCATCTCCATGGATTACATGTCATGAATACCTTCAAATAAGCATGGTAATGATTGTGTGTTTGTGGTTGAAGGTGGATTCTCTAAGATGTTCGTTTGGATAACTTGCAAGAAGATGATCTCTGTCGAAGCCACTACTAAGCTCTTCTTCAAGCATGTTTGGGTTCATTTTGGGCTGCCACAAATTATCATTTGAGATTGGGACAACAAGTTCTTCAGAAATTTTTGGACTACTCTATTGTCATTGATGGATACCAAGCTCACCAAATCGACTTCCTTCCACCCATGGAAAAACAGAGGAAGTAAACCAAATTATTGTGCATATTATGAGAATGTACAATTCTAAACATCCCCACACATGGGATGAGAGCCTTCATTATGTTCATCATATCTATATATATATCTTCATAGCTCTACCAGTCACAACCCTTTTCAGGTGTAATTGGGTTTCCAACTGCTGGACACACTATATGTAGCTCTGCCCTTTGCATCCACATAAGAGGAATTTTCCCATGCTCAGGCTAAGGTTGATAAGGCCACCAGATTTGTTGAAAGAATCCAACACATATGCCAACATGTCCATGACATTTTGGAAAAGGCCAATAAAAAATATACAAAACAACATGACCAACATCGGGTTCCACACAAGTTCCAAGTTGGGGAAAATTTTTGGTTGCATTTACAGAAAGAGAGGCTCATAGGACCTCGTCACAAGATTCATCCACTTCTATATGGGCCATACACCATCACTAAGGAAGTTGGTGGCGATTCCTTTGAATTAAGCATTCCTCCATTCCTTGATCTGCACCTAGTATTCAATGTGGAGCTCGTTCAACCATATTTTGCACCACTGTTGGACACCTTGGAGGTGTCTGAACAATTGACACCTACAGAGTTTAATCTCGACTGCATGGAACACACAAACATTGACCATATTAGGGAAACGTAGGTTAAGGGCACCCACCAATAGAATATACAACTATATTGGGTTGTCAAAGTAGGGAAACTTCTACCAAGGAAAGTGGATCACTAGGAGTCAAGTTCAGCAGAAGTTTCCCCATTTGATGGGGGCACTCAACATGATGGAGACCATTTCTTCCTAAGGGGGGGAGGATTGATCCAGATGGATATTAGTGGCCACCCACCTATTCCACTGGTTCATTTTTTTTTCATTTTGGCAATTTTATTGTAATTTTCTACAGTTTTTTGGGTCCCAAACTTTTGGGGCCATTTTGAGGGCCTAAATGATGTTTTTTTGGCTATTCCAGGGACCAATTGGTTGCCAATGACATGCGCTTGGACCTAGTTGAAAGTTGTAAAGCTTGGATATACCTTCGAATGGGCTATTGAGAACCTCGAATAGAGATCATATGCAAAATTTATGACCCCGAGAAGTTAATTGTTCAACTAACCACCTTGAGGCCACAAAATTTATGACGATTCATCTCCTAGGGTTAGGTTTAGGGTTTTATGCCTCTCCAAGGACTTATGATAAAATTCCCTTTGGCCTCCTTTTGTATTGAGCTTGCCACGAGTAAGTGTAGCCACAACATCTCTTCTCAGAGATACAACTACCACCATTCTAGATTCTTTTGTTTTACAGTTTGTTATGTTTTATTCATTTAATAGAATCTGAGTTTATTGTATCACTGTGTTTATTTCCATATATTTGTGTGTGTGTGTGTGTGTCTATATGTATATATATATATATATATATGCTCTTTATTTATCGATCAATCTAATAAAAGCCTTTTGGAACAATTATATTATTGATATGTGACATAGGGAACTATTTGGGAGGCTTCTCTATCATTTGGAGGTATTTCTAGTTGATTTAGAGCTTGGATTGGTGAAGGAGGGTCGAAATGGTGGTTTTGGTTTTGACACTTCTGAGCATTTTAGAGATGCAAGACCCATTCCATTTCATATAGAGTGTTCCAGTGGGAAACACTTTTTCTTTCACTAAAAATGGTGTCTGGTTGACCGAGATATTCCCATTTTACCATATCTACTCTATTTTGTATCTCTTCTGGTAGAGGTTTGAACTTGTACAATTGTGACTGAGTATTGAGTTTAAAGTTATGTAAGAGCCATGTAAATTTTTAATAAGTTTCATTAATGTTCCCATACAATGAATAATAAATATCCAAGTGTTTTCCCCATATGGTGTTCATATTTATGTAACCAAGTATTCCATGTATAAATATTTCTCATATGGTTATGCCATTTACAGTATTGATTGTAAAACCTTAATAGAAGTTCTTTGTGGCATGTTACTGAGTCATTTATATTTTTTTTGATGTAATTGAGTCTTATTTAAGTTTTTTATAAGAGTTAGAATCAATTAGGAGGTGTTTGGGTCAAGTTGAAAAACCAATATTCATATGTGGAAAAATTGAGCTAGTTTCTTACTAGTCTTGAGAGGGTGCCTTTCATACTTCCTTGGAAGTTATTTGGATTATATCAATGGGTTATTTAGTTTTATTTGAGACTATTTTAGTACATTGAGCTGCTATTTTGAGATTTTTATTGACTTTGGTAGTGTTTTGGAAGAGTTGTAAACCTTGTATTTTGTGTGGGAAAATTTGAACTAGTGCTCCTAGTTTTGAATCCAGTGGTTCTTTGGGGTTGATATATCCGAGTTTGGATCAGGGAAATTACAATGGTGATATATAATTCCTATTTTGGCACAAAGTGATTTGACAATACACATCATGGGTTGCACCATATTATCTCTATTCTAGTAAACATAATAAATATATCGTTTTTTAAGAAATTGGGAAACAATTCATCCTCTATTGTAGGCATTCGAATTAATGTGCCTATATATATGATTTGGTACACTACATATTCCACAAAAATGGGAAAAGTGGATAAATGGAGATAGATGGAGTACGAGGGAGATAGAAGGAGTACGGGGGAGATATAAGGAGTAATGGCTATTTCTCAACGAAAGGTTACGTCACACATTGATGTTTAGAAGTAGAATGGATACTTGCTTGTAAAAGGTTCCAGTTAGAACTATAGGAAAAAATATATATGCTCATACTGAGGATCTCCTACAGGCATTGTATGATACATGAATTATAAGTGAATTATGTTATTAGGATGATAAAAGAACCTGGGAAGGCTCTAACTAGTACACAATAATCTCCATGTTCAACTTGAAGTGCACATGGTGTTGTTAGGTGAGAAATTAAAATGAGTGGTTCTGGTTATAATAAATATTCCCAAAACCTACTATAAAAAGCTACTACACTACATGTAAACCCTAAGTTATTGAATAAGTAATATCATGGATTAGCTTGAGGGTGAAGGTAGAACAAATTAAGTTTTCTGAGTATTTTTTTACAATTGGGTGTCATGTGGATCTACCCAATTCAATTTCTTAAAGAATTACACTTTAACTTTCACTTCATTATTGTTAATGAAAGGTAAAACCATTATTCTTTTATACACTATTTTTATATTTGTGTGATCAATCCCACGACTTGACTAACACCATCGACTAGTGCCTAGTTTCAATTGACTCCTTGGTTAGATCTCAATTGCATCAAATTAATTGACCCTACATATCAATCGAACCATTGACTCAGTCGACTCCTGCAAACTTCTACAAGATTCATTCATCATACATTCCCTACGACATTTGATGAATCAAATGCATGTTAGATGAGATTTTGAACATTCAAAGGGATTTCAGAATATTCCATCAACGTGAAAATGATGTATGTTCATTCTATCCCACATATGGGAAGAACATTTTCACTTTCCTCAATCAAATTGCAATTGCTTCTTTGTAACTGAAACGTAGCGAGTAGGGACCCAAGTGTCTCCCATATTTGTATATATTCATGTAAATTGAATATGAAAGGGTTACTTATTTGTAATTGCACTAAGTTGGGCCCAGAAAGAGAAGGATCGATTGGTTCCTCATGGCTCCGTCATTCAACTTCCATTCATTTAAATGAGTCTTTTAACTCAGTATGCCTTGAAACAAGTCTACATTACAAATTTAAGAGACCAATGTCCCACATATTAATGCTTAGTAAAAATGGATATTTCACCCTTGGTTTTTCTCCATTATTCATTCATGACTTTCATTTTCATGTTATTGGTTTATTGTCTATTTATTTTAGTGGTTTCTATTTGGTAATTAACTACATTGGTTTCCTTATTTATTCTACTATTGTTTTCTTCTTCCATAACATATCTTGACTCATGTTTAGTCGACTATGCTATCCTTTTGTTGAATCCCTAAGAGACATAGATCATTTTTTATCATAGCATTCTAGTTTGAACTTTTCCTTCTTAAACATTACTTGCATAGTGAGCAAAATTCTGCATGTTTAGAAATTCTCTAAGGCCCATCTATTTAACTTGATTATACCTTCAACCTCCAAGTATTTATTTTCTTGAAACCCTAGATCGAATATGGTAGGTTAAACAGAGGATGCAACTCCTTGTAGTGAAACTGAACAACTCATAGAACAAGCACTCGCTCAACAATAAACTAAAATGTATGAGAATTTCAATGAGATCCTTGCTCCACTTACTAGTTCATTAGGATAAAATTCATCTAGCAACTTCATGAGATATGAATTTGACAAGGTTAATCACTTTAAGGTACAAATGAACTTAGACATACCAAATTTGGAAGGAAATATTGATGCAAAATCTGTCTAGACAATTTGATACATTAATTAAAGTCCTTCTTATTTATGAATAAACTTTCTAAGGTTGAGAAAGTCACCATTGCATCTATGAAGATGTCGGATTCTAAACATTGTTGGTCGAAAAATATTTTGACTAAATGAGAAGAAGAAGGTCACCCCATCGACACATGGTCAATTTATTTTGAACATTCCAGGACAGAATTTTATCCACGCAAGTGCATAGAAAACCAATACAAGAAATGACAACAATTAAGACAATAATATCATAGCTACTCTTGAATTCCTCTTAGTTCCACATATATCAAAGGACTCATAGCTAGTACCCTACCCTCTCAAATAAGAAAGAACATAAGATACTGCCATATCCAAATTTATTTGTTTTCCCTTTCTTACATCATGTTAGTTGATAGTTCAGACATACCAACAATGCTGAAATCCAATCATATATATTGGGATTTACACATTCTACAACATACAACATCTTTTGTTGAGATTCCCGATGGAGTGTTGTTGATCCCATAATCTGTCCCAAAGTTAATACAATGATATTTATCCCCAAGCTTAGTAAATCTCCAATTTGGATGCGTGTTCCCATTTTTTGTGTTCCCGAGATACAATATTCAACAACATATTCATCAACGGTCATTCTTCCACGTCCATGGAATTTGAAATTCAATACATCTCCTCGACAAGAGAAACCTGTGAGAAAGAAAATGTGTTCAACTTCCATTTTAGGGGTTTCCCATCTAAAATGAATGCATCTGTATCCAAATCCAAATAATTGAGTGAGAGTTGCAGTAACCTCTATTGAGCATGCATATTGATCATCTCGAAGAATTTTAGTAATACACAGTTTTGAAGCACTTGCAATGCTTGAGGATCCTCTAGTACCTCGCTATCGATTGGTTCATGCTCCCTTTCACGCCATTCAATGGCTATTCTACAAAATTTTCCAATTTCAAGAGATTTCAAGAGGTTAAAATTGTATTTTTCTTCACCCACCGCCAAAGGTGTGGTATATAGTGTACGAAGTTGCATCCAAACATGGGTTGTCTTAAGATCAGGAGAATTTATGGCCTTTCAAAGATGGTCAATATAAAGGGTTTAAGCTATCAAAGTTTTAACCAAAATTTAAAAAATCAAAGATGAAACTACAAAGATAGGAAATATCTCTTACTTAGTCCCGTTTATGTCTGACTTCATCACCAGTATCTTCCACAATCATGAGATAAAGTTTGAGAATTTGTCCCACATATAAATCCTATTTTGGGTAAAGACATAACATGGAATGGTAAAATTTTTTTTTGCTATTCTATATCTCTTTTTACCTACTCTTACTATAGTTTTCAAACTTTTTAGTTATTTGTGAAATTTGATTGGTTGGGGTTGTAGATAGAAGTTTTGTTTCCTATTGTCTATACAAAATGTTATATTGCAAATTTATCTCGTTAATGGCTATGTTTCCACCATACATTGATAGATATTGTTTTATAAACTAGCATATAGGATACTATGTTTCCTCATTATGCATCTTTGCATTATCCTAATTAGTTTAACTACCTTAGGATTTGCTTCGTGAAACCTCATTAATCACATTATTTTTATCAAATTCTTGTTGTTTTCATGATAGAGCCTTTATTTTCATGGGTACCCTAATTAGATCCTTTAATTTCATTTGGTACCTATGATGTTATAATTTATTAGGATCAAGAGGCCTTTTGTATATCTTCTTGACTTTGTGTTTAAGATTCGTATCTTCTTCCTTCTTTTTGCTGGCCATTTTACTATAAGGGAATTCAAAAATATATTTTTTGTTTTATGTTCTGGTTGCATTTGCATATTTCCCACTTATTCTTTTGAGCCTTACATCAGCTTTAGCTTTGTGTTGATAATCCTTTTATGTATTCTCTCAATTGCAAGTGGTGTATTCTTTTTTGGAAATTGACACCCATATCCATGTAGGTAACATTCCCATGAGTGTCCATATCATGCTCACACTCTTTGCATTAAGCATAGGTATGTTCCTTGCACATGGAACTACTTTTTCTTTCCCATGACACTTGTTTTGTCCACTATATTTTGGCATTCTTTTATTCTTTTTTTTTTCAGGATCGTAAATATGTAAAAGTAAAAAAAAAAAATATTCCGAATAAAATAGATGGGAAAGAGTCAGTTCCCACTTATCCTTGGTAGCAATCTTTTCACCCTTGAACATAGCACATTGACTTGAGTTTTTATCTTAGAATATTGGGTTTAGTATGGGTTTTATGAAGCTGAGCTTTTTTTTTCATTTATACTCCACCCCTTAGTTATTATTCTAGTCATTATGGAGAATCTATTGATGTCTGGCATGTCATAGATTTACGTTTACGTTCATTGTAGAGTCAATGTTTCATCAATTACTTATTGCATCATGTTTTTTGTTCAAGGGAAGTTTTTAACCTGTGGTGGGCACTCTTCAAAACTCCTGACTTGTGTATGTCAATCTTCCCGTATGTCAAGTAAATTTAAGAATCAATTAGTTCATCAATGTCCTTTCAAATATTTGTCATTTTTCTATTATCTCATGTTGGATGATGGGTGATTCCTTAATGTCCTCCTTCTGACGTATTTGTTCCTATCGACATTAGATCATTTTTCTTTGGGATATGGATCTAGAGTCTTTTTAGTAACTTGGTACTTGCAGTTATTTGTGGAAATTTTCCTTGCTGTTGACAGTGGGAATACATCAATGTTCTCTAATTTCTAGAATCTATACTTGTTCAAATTCATCTCATCTATTCAAACTTGATAGATTGTACTAGGTACCTTGCTTCTTAGTTGGCTCATATTTATTAATGGTATACATGAATGACCTTGAATCAAATGATTTTTCACTATGTTCGAATTTAGTACATTTATTTGCATGGTGTACACTCGTACCCATAGTGATTTGGTTTAAAGACGTCGAGTCTATTGTAGCATCACCATATTTATGCTACTTACCTGAGTTGCATTGAATTGTGTCATCCCTTATTTACGATGTTAATACTTTTGTAGGATATATTTGTATAGTACTTGTTCACATTTATCCTCCTTTGATTCTAAGACATATATCCACTATGTATCTATTCGTGGTTATCATCTCTTTTGACATGGATCCACTATGTATCTGTTTTTCATGCCTATTATAATTGCTTTTAAATACATTGAATCATGGATCCATAGTGTTCTTGATTTAGAAACCATTCTTTTGACACTCCTCAGCATGGGTATACCCGCCACAAGAAGAGAGTAATCTTACTTGTGTTATGTTGTAGGTTCTTCCTATGGTTGGTGTTCAATGACTTAACCTAGGCTCAATATGCACTCACTTTTTGATATTTATAATGTATTTAGGTCATCGTTTTCTCCTCTGACCTCACACATTAGGAAGCATCTGTTACAACATATTTTTACACCTTTTCACATGGATGCATATGTTGGCATGATTCATGCTTTTCCCCTACTTGTAGACTACCCTTTTAAGCTAGACTTAATTGTTTCGTCTTAAAATATTTAAAAAAAACTATTTTTATAATAGAGACCCACCCTACCTATGTATAGCCATGTCTATGTGCCCTAGTAGTTTCTATCCCACATCTCCATTTATTTGGACACACAAATAAAACAATTAAAATTTCTGTGATTTGTGTGGCTTCCTTTGGTCCCTAACCTCCTAGTGCCAGTAAATAACTACCCTAGCTACTTTAATTGTTTCCCTATAATACAAAAGTTCCCTAGGGGAAGAAAAATAAATAGATAAATAATTGATAGTATCATAACTCTAGTATTTTTTTGCTAAAAACCACAAACCCCTTTTCCCAATTCTGCAAATCATTTCCCCATAGCTAGAAATCCATGTTTCTAATAGCTTTTGCTTCATGTCTTTTGTCATAAAGAGCCATAATCTATTTTTTGGACATACCCTTTAAACAAAGCATTGGTAGATAATGTTGCATCTTTGTGGGACAGGTGAATGAATTCAAGCACCGTTTTCATAACACTACCACAAGAACAACATGTTATATCCATCTTTTTATATGTTTTTAATTTTAAATAATGATCTCCCTTTTTTCATCCAATGTAATGTATTAATTTTATGTTTTTGGTATATGAAACTTAATTCTTTAATATATTAATTTGTTTACTATGAGTTGATTTATTTATACATTTATAGGCATCTGTCTCATTGTTTTTTATCTTTTTTGGTACATGTGATCTAAGCCTACTCTTGGAGAAGAGGATTTAAGAAAGGGAATTTTCACCAAATGTTGGATTTCATGTTGATTCTTTATCTTTCTTATATATCTATTTATTAGTTTAGAATGTTAGATTGAATTTCCTCTTTGGAATCAAAAGTTATATTTAAAAGTCATCCGCTTTGTTATGGTTTCAAACCAAGACCATTAGGATATTTTTCCTTGCACATTATGCCACATGCACCAATTGAAGCTCTTTTTCACTTTATCTACACTTCAACAACAAAGGTAAAATAGACCGAGCATATCATAGTCACTAGACCTGATTTAAACTTAACTTCAATATGTTCCAAAAACTCGGTGCATAATAAAAACTTGTTTCCTTCATGTAAGCTCATAAATTAATGTTTCATTCAAGGAAACCAACAACTAACAATGGTTCAGTAATAGACCACTTTCGAACAACATTGCCAAAAATAGTTCTATTCTTTAAACATTTGATTTGATGCTTAATGGACTTTTTTGTAATCTAGTACCCACATAGTTTAGAACCAATGACCTTACACAAGGAGCACCTTAACAATACACCCATTCACCATATATTCTACAGCCCACAAGATTAATACTTACTAGGCTAATCACCATACTATTATATTTTAATTCCTCTAAAGATACTTTTGAATATTTATTCATGTCATAAAAGCTTTAAATATGTTTTCTATTAAAACAATAAACATTTACTTGGTCTATATTAGCATTATTGCAATCAGTACACAAGCCCTTGCCACTGTTGTAATTTTTTCACACAAGCTCTCATTTTCTAGATATTCTATAAAACTATATCCCATTGAAATTATATATATCGTGCTTGTGTATTATTGTGCACAGCTTAAAAAGAGATGACTTGCACTATTGTTCAAAACGAGTACAGAAGAGTCTAAACTAGGTAACTTAATTCAACCGATTTCGATAAATCGTTTTAATTTATCGCTATTTTATTTCTGTTTTTTTTTTTTCTAATACATAATATAAGTGTTTTCTCATCACTACTTTCAATGGTTATCTTATTGTTTATGATTATTTTTTTGTTTAAGTCATAATAAATATTTTTTTCTCATGGTTACTTTTAATAAACTATGCTTTCAGCATGCATGTATTGTTATCTACAACTTTGACAAAATAATAACATTTTATATTATTCTAATCAAATTAATATTTAATAATTTATCTATTTATTTATTTTTATTTTTTTTATTATCATTTTCTATGTATTCTACATACTTTTTATTTTCTATACTTGTCTTTGTACATTTTTTTTGGTTACATATTTTGTTGATTTATGTAATTAATTGTTAATTAGAATACAAGTTCCTAAAGTGAATTGTTTGTTTGATAATTTTTTGTTTCCTCTAAGCTCTTTATTCACCCTTACAACTATTCCATCTTCTAAGTTAACTTTGTTTCTCTCTTTTAGACTATCACATTACAATGAAATTGTACAGTAGTTTTTCTTATACTTGTCAATGTTTGTTTTTTTGGTTTAGTTTCTATATTGTGCATTTTGTATTGAATTTCATTGTTCCTTCAAAATCATTCATTGATTAAAAGATAATCTTACATAATTACTTTATGTTTATTTATTTTTTTAAATTTTTTTCTTTCTTTCAATTAAATTAATATAGTTTTTGGTTATCTGAGATAATCTATTGTTTCTTGTAGCTTTTCTTTTCACAATATTCATATTTCATGGATTCTAGTTTTTGGCTATTTGAGATAATCTATTGTTTCTGATAGATTTTTTTTATAATATTGATATCTCATGGATTTTGTTTTTTTTTAAAAGGTCTTGATAACATATTTCATCGTACTTTTTCAACAACAAAAAAAATGTAATAATTATATGTTTGAGGACTAATACGTGAAAACTTAAATCATCAAGAGACAAGTGGAACTATAAAATGAAGTTTAGATAGAATTGGTATTTGTTTTCTAGGCACTCTTGAAATTGATATTTTTATCCCGAGATTCATGCTATTTGTGAATTCATTCTTTCAAGATAAAAAATAATAATTATTGTGAATAATATTTTATTCTAGATTATAATATGCATTACATTCATGTATAAATTTGTTTATGTTAATTAAAATGCCAAAACTAAAAATAGAGAAATGATAAATGGTTCATTGTATCAAGTAATGATCTCTCTATGTCTTGTTGTGAGTTCAAATGTTAACCATGCCATATACTTCTTGTCCATTCAAACTCATTTGCGATTGTTTAGTCGTTGACATGTCTCCTACTCAGTATTATGAATCAAAAGTGTAAATGGGTAAAGTGCATTTTGCACTTGTTTGAGAAGAACAAATATTTCAATGAAAAAAAATAGAGTTATTCTTTCAATTTCAATATATATGTAACATGCTTTATTTTTCTGAAGGTATCCATAATACGCAGGGAATAATTTTGTAATCTGGAAATTGCGTTCAAATGTACAAGACTATGCTCGACATTTCGATCTCTCCTTTGAGATCATCTTCAAGAGACTTTGAGAGCATGAGATGTAATGGCTATGAAAAAACTTCATTAGTTTTTCCAATAGCCTGACATCTTTCAGAGTTTCCCTTCCATGGAGGGATTCAATCTGTTTGAAGGTATCCATAATATGCAAGGAATAATTTTGTAATCTAGAAACTGCATTCAAATGTACAAGACTATGCTCGATGTTTTGATCTCTCCTTTGAGATCATCTTCAGGAGACTTTGAGAGCCTAAGATGTAATGGCTATGAAAACACTTCAATAGTTTTTCTAGTAGCCTTCCATCTTTCAAAATTGCCCTTTTGTGGAGTGTTTCATGAAAACCTGATATGAAATCTATTAGCAAAAACAAAGCTTCTTAAAAGATATTAGTTTTAATGTTCCTAAATTAAAAGTTTTTGGTTTGGATGCAGAATATACTTGTTTCAAATTCTTTGTTCATATTTGAGGTCTCTAATTCAAGTTTTTATTTGGATAGACATTAATTGTAGAGGAAATAAAAAAGGTTTATCTTCTATTACTCCTTTTCAACAACATCAATTGGAATGCGGTTTTGTTTTGGCTAGAGTTTACTTTGCATTCCCATCACACTCCTCGTGTATTGTTTTTATATCCAACATTCAAAGTCTTATTTGGCCTAAATTTACTCTATGTTCGCAATGTAATATTGATAGGAGACTGGAGGGTTTTTAATGTTGGCCAGAGGTTTAACGTGTTTTGGTAGTAATTTTTCTTAATGTCAAGTTTCATTCTAGAGTCAAGCACTTTGGTCATCATGGTCACACATGAACATAGTGTTTCTGACGTATTTGAAAATAAATCTGATCAGTAGTGTGAAAAAGATAAATGGAACTTGTGCAATCATCCACTAATCATCCCACAATGGAAATTACATTTAAATCATGGAAATATGTTAAATAGTCAAATTTTCTTGGTTACTTTGTTGGGAATTCTCTTTGTACAATTTAGATCCTAGAAAGCACATTTGAGGATCTTAGAAAATAAGGCTATGAGAAATTATGCTCTTGTTAGACGATAGTCTAAATGAGGCATGCCTTTGAAAATTTTTGTTTTGAACTCTTATTTTAATCATTCTTTCAAGTTTAAAATGAAATAGGCATTAACTATAAAGGTAATGAAAAGGTTTAGCCTCTTTGTTTTTCATTCAACAATATCAACTGAAATGTGGTTTGACATTCAACTTCATTCTAAATTCAAGCACTTTGGTCATCATGATAACTTGAACTCAATGTTTCAAACTTATTTCACAATGACTAATGAATAGTGCCAACTGTTAGTTTTTTCATCACATTAAGCTAGCATTAAGATATTAGGATCTTTTCACTGAGAGAATAACAAGCACATCAATAAAACATAATCACATCACAAGAGACAAGAGACACAAAGAGATTTTCCTCGGGGAAACCATAAAGGAGAAAACCCCGTAACTTCCTCTAAGATAGAATCAGCACCAAAACAGTAAGAGATCTCCCAAAACACCAGTAGTCTTCTGTCTTCTGTCTAGTCCCAAAATTTCCTTCTTCAGTAGTGCGCCACACTTGGGAGAGCAAGAGATGTATTTCATAAGTGATAAATAGAGAGACTCTCACTCTCTATTTATATTCATCCATTCGCTTGAATTGCATTTTCACACGTAGGCTCAACCTAACAATTACTACTCGAGCCTACACCTTAATTAGTGTATAATAACTCGAGTGCCCCGAAACTGTGGTGACTTACCTAATGACTTGATATGACTTGATTACATTATTAATCCTCCCGATCGGAACATCGGGGCACGACCACATGACTCAAATACATAATAGAAACATCCCGGAATAAACATCGGGTTACAATACATAAGATACATAGAAGAATACATTCCGAAGTTACATATACATCAACACTCCCTCTTAACTGGGAAGGTATTCTTTCACCACAATTTTCAGCACTGGTCTTCTTCTCTGTATTGGATGGATCATCTCGTCTTCAAGTCATCTTCGTCTTCAAGTCATCTTCATCTTCAAGTCATCATTAGATCTGGATCATCTCTCGATCTAGATCATCATCACTGGACTGGATCTGGATCATCACTCGATTTGGATCACTACTGCTGGATCATCATTACTGGATCTGGATCATCACTCGATCTGGATCAACACTAGTGCTATCTCATGATTCTTCTCGTCATAGGAAGTTCTACAGAGCCAACCCTTTTTCATGCTAGTTGTAGTCCTACCCTCATGTAGGTCTTTTCCCAGCACTTACATCTGACCTGCTCATTAGAAAGGCACGCCCAGCACTCACATCTGATCATGTAGTAAAATACAATCCCATCAGAAGGGCCCAGCACTCACATTCACCAGCATGATAGGACACACCTACTATCATCTGTGAAATGGCTCAGCACTTACAACCACCAGCATGATAGGACACACCTACTATCATCTGTGGAAAGGCACAACGCTCACATCCACCAGCATGGTAGGACACACCTACTACCATCTATGGAAAGGATCAGCACTTATAATCACCAGCATGGTAGGAAACACCTACTACCATCTGTGAAAAGGCTCTGCACTTACAATCACCAGCATGGTAGGACACACCTACTACCAT
>LPNX010827006.1:90265-133033 GCA_001517045.1 Pseudotsuga menziesii
AGGGAACACATCCTGCTCATAATGATGGAAGGGCATGCACTCATATTTGATCATGAGGGGAACACATCCCAACAATCATATTAGAATGGCCCCCAGTCCTCCTCGACTGAGCTACCTTGTAACTAACCAGGTGCCTCCATTCTCCTAGAGAATGGCAGTTGTCCTTACATCTGACCTGCTCGTCGGAATGGCCAACACTCACATCTGACATGGAAGGAACTTAATCCTTTAGCCATGAGCAGAATGGTTCAGCTCTTACATATGATCAAGTGGGAACACATCCCTCTATCACATCAAAATGGCTACTCAGTTTTTACATTGAGTGATCCTGGTAACTGACCAGGTGCCTCCATTCCTAGAATGGCAACTGCCCTTACATCTGTCCTACTCGACAGAATGGCCAACACTTATATCTGACATGGAAGGGAGCAACCCTCTCACCATGACAGAATGGCTCAGCCCTTACATCTGACCTGCTCATCAGAATGGCTATGGATCTCAGCACTCATATCAGTCATGGAAGGAACCAATCCTCTCACCATGATGGAATGGATCAGCCCTTACATCTGACCATGGAAGGAACCAATCCTCTCACCATGTCAGAATGGCTATGGGTCTCATCACTGTCTCTGGGAGGAAGCCTTGATCTGGAGAACACCAAGTCTCTCTCTGAAGTACTCGAAATTCAGCCTAGCCAATGGCTTCGTCAATACATTAGCTATATGTTCCTTCATCGCAACATACATGAGCTTCACTGCTCCTCTCTGCACCATATCCCTGATATAGTGATATTTGATCTCGATATGCTTCGACCTATCATGGAACACTGGATTCTCTGACAACTTTACGCAACTTTGGTTGTCACAATGTATACAAGTAGCATCCAATGGGAGATCAAATATATCCGATAGTAGATTCTGTAGCCATACTGCCTCACAACTAGCTGAACAAGCTGCGACATACTCTGCTTCAGCTATACTCAGTGCCACACAGGATTGCTTCCTGCTAAACCAAGAGATCACACCTGATCCCATACTGAAGCAACATCCTAAAGTACTCTTCATGTTGATGGCACTGCCTGCCCAATCTGAATCAACATAACCCTCCAGGTTAATCTTCTGATTCGCATCATACTTGAGCCCATAATCAACTGTACCCCTGCATGCTTTGCAACCATCAGGTGAACATGTCTCAATGTGTTCACAATAAAGCAAATATCTGGTCTCAGGTACATCAAGGACCCAATCATCTGATGATACATCGTAGCATCAATCGTCTCTGATGAAGCATCACTTAATAGCTTCATGTTCGATGCCATAGGTGTGGTCATGCAGTCCATCATCCTGAACCTCTTCAGGATCTCTACTGCATACTTCCCTTGTCCAAGGAAGATTCCATCTATACTTTGCCACACCTCCATAACTAGAAAATAGTGCATCGACACATAACAGGAGCATCACTGGTATTCTGCCTTCAACCTTGAAGCAAAGGTTGGAATCCGCTTTATTCTTAGTAAATCCTAGAGTCATCAGTAATTTTCCCATCCTGTCGTACCATGTCGAACCTTAGGATATTCTACAGTCACTCCCTCTGAAGCGAAGCATCATACTCCCTCTATCTTCTGTACTCTATGCACTGAAAAACATTCTGTACTGGAGTGACAAGTAGCTTCCTATGCTACTAATATTCTATGTGACCATCTAGTGTATAGACTTGCCTCTTCAACCTTCTAACAAAGGTTAAGATCTTCATCAGGCTCATCATGTATGTGTTTAAACTCTTACTGGCTGCAAATGTCTCTTCGTAGTCTAGGCCTTCTTTTCGTGAGAAGCCTCATGCTACCAATATTGCTTTGTATCCCACGATGTTTCCATCTACTGCAAGATGGAACTATGAACTTCTCTTCACGTCTTGATACTGCATCCTAGACATCATTCTTCTTGAACTGGTCTTCTTGGTTGCTTCTTCATAGCTGGAAGATTCTGCATCAATGATGTCACTGCACTCGTCATATTATTCTTTGTCTTTGAACTGTCGTCACTTGCTCTTCGGAACAAGTCTTCATTCTTCTTTGCTTGTAGGCGATTATGTATGCGTTCTTTCCTACAAGTCAAATGCAATTGTATGGTTAGAAACATTTCATAAGGAATATATATATACTGGAAAATACTTATGCATAAATATATGATCATGCAATTACTTTAGCCAATACAACATTCATCCATATCTCACTGAAACTTTCTAGATGCCTTCCATCTCTACCAGGACAACATTGAGATTGTGCACTAATCCAATATGTCAGTAAAGAGGTTTCATTCTAGATAAGTAGCAATGGAGAATTTGTATAGCACCATGAGCTACTTACCCATCACATGCATATTAGTAGTATACTGTCGTTAATGCAAACATCCTATCATGCATGATACATCAACTAAATATAAACAAATGCATAAAAAAATAATATCATGAAATGACAATTGAATACTTATCTTTATTTGTTTCGAGGGTAGACTCCTTCTTGAGCCTTCAGCTTCATCGTCTTCTTTATTCATAATCGCATCGTTTCTTATCCAAATTATGAGGTGGATAAGAGGTTATTCAAGAGTTGATTTCTTCATATTCCTCATTGCTTGAGGGATCTTCTTTGGAAGGTGAGAGCTTGATCTTCAATTGCTCCCATCTTCTCTTCTCTTCTTATGATTCGAGCTTCTTCTTCTTCATGGAGTCTTGTTCTCAAGTACTCTATGTGGAGTACGGTTCTTTACATACACTGTTGTTCTAGCAGCTTCAGCCCAAAGATGCATAGGTAGATCTTGATCATGAAGCATAGCTCTTGTAGCTTCCATGATAGTTCTGTTCTTGCGTTCTGCAACCCCATTCTGTTGTGGATTATAAGGAGTTGACAACTCCCTCTTAATCCCTACTTCTTTGCATAGCTCTTTGAATTCATTCGAAGTGAATTCTCCACCATTATCTGATCGAATGGTCTTGATCTTCTTTTCAGTATGGTTCTCGATCAAGGCTTTGAATTCCTTGAACTTGCTGAACACTTCATCTTTGTTTTTCATAAAGTAAATCCATGCCTTTCTAGAAAAATCATCAATAAAGGAAACATAGTATGCATACCTGCTTAGTGAGTTTGATGACATTCGACCGCATACATCGGAGTGGATGATTTCTAGAATGCCTTTGGCTTTGCTTTCACTGCTAGGAAATGTCTTCTTTGTATTCTTCCCTTTCGCACATCCTTTGCAAACTCCATCATGCTTTGCTTGGAATTCTGGAAGTCCTTCAACAACTTTGCTTGCAATAGGTAGTGCTTTGTAGTGCACATGTGCAAGCCTTCTATGCCAAAGCTCATTTGGCTCTATCGTATCATGGATCAAGGCTTGTTCTAGATGACCCTTCAATTTGTACAAGCCTCCTTCTTGTTCTCCAATCACTACCGCATCATCGATAGTCTTTCCTTTTAGCCACATGATGACTTGACCATCTATGCATGCAATCCGCATTCCTTTTACATCAATGCTGAAATGGAGAGAAGGTTCTTCTTGAATCCTGGAACAAACAATAATTCTTTCATTGTTAGAGACTTACCAGAGTCTAGCTTGTATGAAGATTCCCCACTACCTTTTATTGGATATTGGTAGTCATCTCCTAGTTTCACCTTGTGAGGTGATTCATGTTCTGAGAGTCTTACAAAGGATTCCTTGGATCCCATCATTGGAAGCCCCACTGTCTATAATCCAATCATCACTTCCATGAGTAATGTTACCTGCGAGAGCTGATATCAGAACATATTCATCCTCACTTGAAGAATATTCACTTTCATATATGGATCTCTTTCTGGATGGTTCATCATCCTCTGCAGCATGAGCATGATGTCTTCTTTGGCCTTGACTAAGTTCTTCTTGTGAAAAACTTCTAACCTCGTCTCCCTCTGAAACTGGAACCTCCATACTCATGTAGGTGTCCAATCCATTTCTTCAGAGAGATCATATACTTCCAGGCTTGGAAGTTGTCAATTTCCGCAAGCTTGTCACCAAGCTGATGTGATATATCATATTGAAATGAGAACCTCAAATGGAAATAGCAAAGGATTAGATCTTACCGATTTGAGGTGTCTGTCCTTGTCCCGGAGTTCGCTGATCTAGGGTTTGTTGCAGAAACCCTAATTTTCAAAACTTGGAATATTTCAGATCTTATTGGACAAACAGATAGATCTCTTCAAATGGAGCTTTCCAATGTACTCCTTTTCTGAAAACAATGGAGGGAATCTCCCGGAACAGGAAGCCCTAATTTTCTGATTTCTTCCGCAGAACTTCCTGTTACTGTTTCTGTGATATCTCCGAAATTGATATTCCTATGAGTCTAAAATTTCGTAATGAGTTAAATTCACATGTCCCTGATCCAACACCATAGGTTTCATTAGAATTGGTTTCACCATTTGGGATTTATGATCCTTTTCCCAAGGTGACCTGTTACAGGACTGTTTAAAACAGCGAAGTTGTACGGCATGCCACGTGTCAAAGGTTCATCTTCTGAGTCTGATTTTTGGACCACCGAAATTATAGTCCATTCCATTTTTGGAAAATCTTCAGGAATTCCATTTGGACCTCTGTATCCCAATATATTGCAATTCTCCCCAGGTGTCCTGTTTATGGATGATTTCTGGAAGAGGTTGGAACCCTAACTTTGAGAGATCACATCTCCCAGAATATAGCGAATCTGAGGCTTATTTTTGGATACAATGTGCATCAGGATTTTATCTTCGGCCCCTGAAATTTTCAGCTTCTGATACTTCTCCAATATCGTAATATAGCGACTGTACCAAAACTTAGCAGTTTTAGTATTTAGGGTTTCTCCTAGCTCAGGGTCAAACTAGGGTTTGACTTTCCTGGAATTTCACCCAACCAAATTTCTTGATCCAGGTCTCTAAACTTCGGTTTTGATGAGGAGAACAATCCTATGCTAGTCTCACTCAAAAATTCCTCTTCTGTAGAAAGCCCTAATTTCCACATCGAAACTGAAAATGCTTGAAATTGAGTTCCACATCGACAGAAAGATGCACCCTTCAATGGAGAGTCATCCTAGCATACTTTTGCTGAAAATATGTGGAGGAAGATCCACAAACTAGGAATCCCTAGTTCCTGTAGCTGCACAATGTCTTCTTCTCAGGTTAGCTCTGATCCCATGTTAGTTTTTTCATCACATTAAGCTAGCATTAAGATCTTAGGATCTTTTCACTGAGAGAATAACAAGCACATCAATAAAACATAAGCACATCACAAGAGACAAGAGACACAAAGAGATTTTCCTCGGGGAAACCATAAAGGAGAAAACCCTGCAACTTTCTCTAAGATAGAATCAGCACCAAAATAGTAAGATATCTCCCAAAACACCAGTAGTCTTCTGTCTTCTGTCTAGTCCCAAAATTTCCTTCTTCAGTAGTGCACCACACTTGGGAGAGCAAGTGATTTATTTCACAAGTGATAAATAGAGAGACTCTCACTCTCTATTTATATTCATCCGTTCACTTGAATTGCATTTTCACACGTAGGCTCAACCTAACAATTACTATTCGAGCCTACACCTTAATTAGTGTATAATAACTCGAGTGCCCCGAAACTGTGGGGACTTACCTAATGACTTGATATGACTTGATTACATTATTAATCCTCCCGATCGGAACATCGGGGCATGACCACATGACTCAAATACATAATAGAAACATCCCAGAATAAACATCGGGTTACAATACATAAGATACATAGAAGAATACATTCCAAAGTTACATATACATCAACACCAACTACAAAATAGAGTATGTAGAATCACTCCCCATTAAAACTACTTTAAAATCATAAAAACATGTTAAATACCTAGTTACTTTGTTACTCGTTTTTGTGTGAGAAACTATACTGATTTCATACAATATTGCAAACCAAACATTTCTTTGACAAAAATTCTTCAGAACTCCAATTTTGAATATTCTTCAACACTTGTTTAGCATTTTACATATACTACTTGTTGATAGATTACATTTTCTAAGTAATTTTGCATATTTCTATAGTCATAATTGAACAAACTGCCTTTATCAATACTCTCATAAATAATGAGAAAAAGATCCCATTTTCTCTTTAAATTTAAGATATGTGGTTCATGTTTCTATTCAGGTAGGAATTAATGATAAAGGAAATGCATGAAGGATTTAGCATCCTTATCTCCCATTTAGTAACATAAACTAGAATGTGGTTTTCTTGGCATTTGAGCATCAATATTTTCTCTATAGTTTGAGGAATTTGCTTATCATGGTGACATGAACACAATGTTTCTAATTTATCTGACATGAGGCTTTGATCAATAGTGCCAACTAGAAAAATATAACTTGTAGATTTAGTGCCCATCACAATTACTTTAAAATCATAACAATATGTTAAATAGTGAAGGTTTCTTAGTTACTTAGTTACTCGTCTTAGTTGAATAGTTCATATTTTAAGAATCACATTCGTTGATATCCAAAAATACTTTCTATAAAAAAAATCTATTCATGTATAAAGAACACACTATAATGCTTATTATATATGAATGAGTCATTAAATATATGTAGTAACAATTGACCCATGTCTATCAAAACAAGAATGATTTTTAGTTCTTGCCTAACTACTACTAGCTCATTTGACACAATTGCCTCAACAAAAACCTTCACATGTTAATTTTTCTTAATAATATCATGTGTTCCTAGGTAGCAATATGGTTTTTCCTTATATACATGTATATTGGAATGCTGCTCACCTCAATGCTATTAGATGCACCTGTGACAAGACCAAGAGCTATATATCTTAACTCATCACATACTTATAGGCTTTACCACATAGCAATGAACAAATTTTTACTAATAATCGACATTTATGAGTCACTTGACTTGGTGAACTTACATTCTATTCTTCTCTTATTACTATCCATGCTCTTTTTCCAATGTGATCTTCCTTCTCTAGACCTCTTAAACCTGTGTTTTTTTATTTTCATCACTGTCACGATGTTTATTAGAGCCTAGTAAGAACTTGTGTGCTAAGTTAAACTGACTTCATTTTTTTTCCAAATCTATCTTACAAATAACTATTTGTAGTTGTCATGAAATAAATATAAAGGTACAAATAACGATTTTTACTTTGAACCTTTCGAAAAAAATACTTGTAAGTTTCTAATTTCCCATTTTACCTATTTGTTCTCATTCTATAGAGCTTATATTCAATCAGTGCACACTCTCGCTATTTATACACCTATAGTTTTTATAATTATTAAGTGACTCTAATCCAATTTGCATTTACTTCTAGTATTAAAATGAAAACATGAACTTCTACACTTAACCAAATTTCCACGGTACTTCATCACAAGTGATAAAAATACCTGGATTGTATTCATATATAATTTGAAACTAAATGTATATTTAATGAAGTTATAGTTTGTCTGACGCAAACACCAGAATTTGTGTGCATATTTACAACAACTTTTTTGTATTTACTTTGAATAGATCATAATGACCTCAATTTTCCACTCCATTATTGATAAGTGCCCCGTACATAAATCATTTATGTTGATGATGTAAACATTCAATTTACAGTAAAATGTACAACTAATATTTCATTTTTGGCAGATATATAAATAACCTCTTCTATTAGAATATCTTTTATTTTTATTTATGTAATTATTCCAACATTGTCAAATAGCCATTTCATAAATTGATCAAAATTTAATAGCCCTTTACTTCTTTATATCTAATCGAAAACACTATTTTTCATAATATTGAAAGTAAGAAATCTAAGGAATTATACTCTCCATCAATAAGTTGCTGTTGTGTTACACTTATTATATAGAATGTCAAAACAAATGAATAAATAAATTATTATAGTCCTAAACAATTTTGGCTTTAGTCAACATGCATACGCATGTTTATGTTACATTAGCATTTATTCTACCAATTTGTTGCAACATAATAATAATTTTCTTTCCATGTAAATCGAAGTTAAGAATGATGTTTTTTTAATGAACTTTGTATCTATATATATCAATTTGCTTTGAATATTTCAGTTCTAAACATCTTCAACCACCATTGTCAATCGTGCAACTTTATATGCACAGACCAAAAAATGTTTTTAAAGGTGATGTGCTTGTTTCATATGGACGGACATATAGCAAAAACGTAAATTATCCAAGAAAAATAGATATTGTTCATGCTGATTTTGTCTACAAACATGAACAACTTACAATAACAGTGAACATAAGCAACAATTTCATACAACAGTTTGCTTCTTTATTCATATGTTGTTGGAATTATTATATATGAGAGGGGTGGATAAGTATATTGTATAGATTATTATAATTTTAGCATTTATAAAAATTTGTACTTCAAAAACTTTTCTGCAAAAATAACAATGGACACACTTGTGCACAAAATATGTAAAAGTAACTTTATATATGTATAAGAAAGACAACAATATTCAATTCTGAGCACCAACTCACTCAGGTGCCAAGTTGATTTGCAAGTATCAACCTGCAGACATTGACTTGTAAATATTTCTATTTCCACAAACACTAACTTACTTAACTTTAGGCACAAACCTGAACAGATATTTACCCTTCTTTAGACAAGCTCCAATTCATAGTATTCAGGGGCCAATTGGTTAAAAAGACCTATTATATTTACCAACAGCTATTGGAAGAAACCTACAACCCCTAATAGTGCCTCCTTGATGAATTTTATCAACACCCATTAGAAAAAAGCTATAATTCTATTTTAAATATCAATTGAAAATTATAAATAATGAACTCACTTGAACTGAATGTAAGGCCATTTCTTCAAATACCAAAAAAAACATTAGTATATAAGTGAAGCCAATAAATGGCCAATATTTTAGAGGCACTTTTGGTACGTACTCAAAGAACTTTGATGCAATGTGGCATTTTTAATTTTGAGCCCTAAATACCACTTGCACATGTGTATATAGATAATATATATTCAAAACAGATCTTAGAACCATATTTGAAGGAGAAATATTTAGGTTAGTTGTAATTCCCTGGGATAAAAGTAACAAATCCATGACAATCTAGGACATCAAAGACAATCTTATGAGAACTGATGACAAGAATTAGGTCCTATGAAATCTAATGACAACTTATGACAATGTTTGACATGTTGCAAGTCCTAAATTTAGCCAAGGAGGGCACTAAAGGTGAAGGTGGGCCCACATGAGAGTGTAACTCCCCCAAAATCAAGCTAATCCTTTCAAATTCAAATTTGCAAGGTAAATGAAGTTAATATTTCGACAAATAACACTAAAGAAGAGATAAATGGTACCCAAGGTGTCATTCTCTCATAAAAATAACATTAGAGAAGAGTTAAATGGTACCTAAGGTGTCATTCTCTCATAAAAATAACACATATTAATATTTATTAAATATTTTTTAGAGAATTCTAGAATGAGGGGGGAAGACTCCATGAAGATTTATAAAACAGGTGAAGACACATGTGAAGGGGATTTTTGGTCATTTTACATTTTAACTGTTGGAGAGCTTGGCTTGTCCTTTCATGAAGGATGTTCATCCTCCCTGTTATTAAACTAGTTTCATTGGTGAAAGATTCCACCCTAGCTAGTAGAGAGGAGGAGATCATCCTCATCTCTTTATTGTGCTTCATGGAAATTGATTGAGAGGAGAAATCACTTTCAAATTTATCTAATAGATTCATTGCAGGTTTTTATGTTCATCTATAGTAGTGAGGTCGAATTCATGTTGGTGTGTTAAAGTTCCAGTTAACATAAGTGTGGTTTGTTTTTTTTCCAGGCATTTTGGTGTTGGATTTGTGGGTTCTTGCTTGAGGAGGGTGCACCATTGGATCCATTTTAACTGGAATAGATCATTCATTCGAATTATTGATCCAGATGGATATAGGCAACCACCCACCTATTCCACTAGCTCAAACCAATTTTTCATTTTGGCAATTTTCTTGTAATTTTCTATTGTTTTTTGGGCCCCAAACTTTCGAGGTCATTTTGAGGCCCTAAATGACATTTTTTGGCTATTCGTAGGGCCAAATGGTTTTCAACGAAATATTAGAATTTGAATTCCATTTATATATTCAAGCGGATAGTTCTAATAATGTTTGTAGCAAAAGAATGGAGAATGAATATACAAAATGAACAAAACAAATCACATAGGAAATAAACAAGTATTGTTAAGGAATTTACAGTATCATTCACAATAATAAATCTTGTGTTACAATAGGTTACAAATAGGAAGAATTCAAATGCATTAGGGAGAAATTCGAATCTACCAAGTGGATCTGACTATATCTAACTGAATCTCTAACTCATGGTCTCTCAAAAAATATCGGAGTCCAACAGATCAACTCCCAGATGTCCAACAACTCAAACAATTAGTGACAGCTAGTTAACTCAGTGCAACTAAGTGTGGTAGGTGGGAAAAGGCACCTACTCCACATGCATCCATGCATTATCCATGCAATACATGCGCTAGCTAACTTATTGTGAACTGATTGAAAGTAAGTGGGGGCCAGGGATAATTTAGGGGAGAATTTTAGCCCAGTGGGCTATTTTTCCACGTTTTTATCCCAAAAAAGATTCACCATTTTGCATTTTTTGAAGCCTTGTTTTGCCCAATTTTGATGGGGTAAAATGTTTTCACCCAAAAAATCGCCAAATTATTATATAAATGATATAAAATCCTTGGAAATTAAAATATTTTCTGAAAAATATTGCCAATCATTTTATAGTTGTTGTTTTAAGAATTGGTAATATTCACCAACATTTATACACTTTTAAATAAGTATGGTTCCTTAAAATCATCCCTAGTGGGGGCTAACTAAGGCTAACTAGTACTAACTCCAACTAACTGAAGTAGGTTGGTGCCGGGACTCCCAGTGGCTCTGAAAATGTAGGGATTGGTCTAGGAGGCGCCCAAACTGATGCATGGACATGTAGTAAGTGGCAGTTAACCTCTAGCAGTGTTCACACTCTATTGACTGGTACATGTGGCCCCATTAGGCCAAGTAGACCCAATTAATTAATTAAGGTTCCTAAGTTAGGAAAAATTAATCTAATAGATAGTATGGTCAAGGGAGGATTAATAATCTTAACAACCCCCCTGAATCCTAATTTGGACAACCGTGGGCCTTGGTAACAATACCATAGGTCATCCAAATACATTCTAAAATAAATAATGCTGCTTAATACAACCGAGGGAATAGGGGAAAACCTCATGGGAAACCCCCCCCCTCAAAATAAGCAGAAATACAAATTTTGAAAAAACTTGTGAAAATTTTTGTTGTTATTTGCAGCACTACGCAACAGTAGTATCTTGGTTCTTCTGTGTAGGTGAAACCATGAATGCAAACAAAGTGGTTGTGTCTGGAGGAATCTTCTTCTTTGGAAGAATAACAATGTACTCAACCGAATTAGAAATATAAATAGCTGCACGGTGAAAATTGGACCCATGTAGAGCAGCTGAAATCAACTAATGAGAGAGTAAAAGTTCTTGAGAATTCAAACCATGTGAGGAAAACCAAAGAACCTGATATATTTCATCATTGAATAGAAAACCATGAGTGGAAAAATCATCCCCAAGTGTTAGGAGGAAGTGTCTAGGCGGAAGCAGAATGTCTCCAAGTTTACTATTTCTATGAGGAGAGGAGCATGTGATCACATGGATAGGTGGAGAATCCCTGGGATTGTGGAGAGCGAATTATTGAGCTCCATAATCTGATATAGCTTCAAAAATAACCAATAATTCACAAAATCTAATATCAGCAACCTCATAAGAGAGAACTAACATCGAATCCTCAATAGTAAATTTTAGGAGACTTGCGGTGCTTGATTTGTCACACCAAAATTGATGATACCAGTTAGAAGCAATTCTGAAAGCTCTTGAATCTTAAAACTTGAACCACATATTATCATATCAGAAAATAAATCAGATCCAAATAGATCCATATCATATCAAAAAATTTGCTCCATCGAGATGGTAGATGCACAATTTTCTCCTTCTTCAAAATTTTGATTTTTGGTGCATGCAATCCTGTAGGAGTTTACTGGAAGCTCTAGATTAATGAGAGTGAATGGATCACTCTTATAATATGATAGTATTTCAATAATATCAATTTTATTACTTATATTTACACTAGTAACATCATTATAGATAGAGAAATCAAATTTCTCTACCATTTCTGAAACAATCATTGGTAAACTATGCACAAAATTTAAAGAATTACTGGAGAATTTTTGCAAAGAACAGAAGGAGTGTTTTTCTTCAAAATAGAGATTCAAATGTCTTCTTCTAGAGAAACCATGTGAGGAGTTGAGATATCAAGTATTTGATACACTTCTGGAGCAACAAGAGAAGGAGTCACTTCAGGAGACTTTCTTCCATTCGAATTGACTGTAGGGAAAAATATGTTTCTTCTTCATCTTCAACAATTTTATTTTTTGTAGGAGAGGGCATGAAAGCATCAAGATGGTTTTTATCTAAACCTCTATCAACATATGGGATTTTATATTCATCTCCCATAGGACTACTAGGTCCTCCTGATAGAGGGAAGGTGATGAAGGATTCCTTGGAAGCAACCATGTGGTTGGATGATCCATAATCTATCATATAAGCCTTCGATGAAGAGAGGTTTGCATGAATGAATATCTTATCTTCTTCAGTATTCTCTTCATCATCTGACATCACTACCCTTTGTGGAAGGGAAATATTGTTCTGTACACATAGAGCTTTCATCTGGTCGAGGGTCTTCTTCATGCACAAGTCTTCTGGAGGAAAACCCCTCATACAGTCGGGACACTTTTTCTTTTTGTTCTTAGAGCTAGAGGCTCCTTCAAAATTTTTCTGATTTTGTTTAGGCTTTGAAACAACTACCTTTGGCTCCTTCATCTTTGATTTCCCCTTTGCTTGTGCTTTGGAAGAGTCACAAACTAGGAGATCTTGATATTTGGATGTCCATATGACTCCCATTCAAATCAACTTGTCTTGCTCCTTGATTAACGGATTAGAAAAAGAATCTAATGAAGGAACCTTCCAATCAGGAAAGACTTTCTGCTTGGAATGAAATATGGAAGCAAATACAGAATAATCAGGGCCTAGTTTGTTGATTATGGAAAGGAGATTCTGCTCTATTCCGCACTATCCGCATTGAAGTACCAGAGACTTGAATTTCATAAAGAATTGCTCAATAGTATCGAAACTGATGGGATGTAAAGATACCAACTCATTCTCTAGAATGTATCCCCAAAGCTCATCTTTTTTGTTAAACAATCTATCAAGATTCTCCCAGGCTTCTCTGGGAGTCCTCAAGCCTTCTAGGTGGAAGAGGAAATCTCTAGATATATAAGTACATAAGTACTTGAATGCTTCATCAAAACGGTTCATAAACTTGTTTCGTTCTACCGGCTGATGAGGATCGGGCTCCCATCCATGTATGATCATGTGGTAGCCATGCTTGCGCAAGGAAAGTTGCATATGAATCCTACAATCAAGATAATTCAAAGTTGTGAGGATCTGTGGTTCAGGATTTTGGGAACTCATAATCGCTCCGGCTGGAAGTATTGCAAAACTTCACACAAGCTACGTAACACCTATCAATTTCACTGCAATAACACACTAAAACATATGAAATATTAGAATCATGCTTTTCCTCCCAGCATGAACATGTTTTCAGGGTCTGTCACACCCTCTCCACTGCTCTGAATAAATCAAGATCTAGCAAATCATCATAGGGGACTTCTGTGCAAACCTAGCTGCTTTTGATGTTCGATGGGGAGAAACAAGCATGAAACCTGCTTGATAAGGCTCTGATACCATATTAGAATTTGAATTCCATTTAGATCTTCAAGAATATAGTTCTAATAATGTTTGCAGCAAAAGAATGGAGAATGAAGATACAAAATGAACAAAACAAACCACACAGGAACCATACAAGTATTGCTCAGGAATTGACAGTATCATTCACAATGATAAATCCGGTGTTACAATAGGTAACAAATAGGAATAATTTGAATACATTAAGGAGCAATTCGAATCTAGCAAGTGGATCTAACTGTATCTAACTAAATCTCTAAATCGTGATCTCTCAATCAATATCAGAGTCCAACAGATCAACTCCCAGATGTCCAACAACTCAAATAATCAGTGATAGCTAGTTAACTCAGTGCAATTGAGTGTGGTAGGTGGGAAAAGGTGCCTACTCCACATGTAACCATGCATTATCCATGCAATACATGCACTAGATAAATTATTGTGAACTAACTAAAATTAACTAGGGGATAACTAAGACTAACTAGTACTAACTCCAACTAACTAAAGTAGGTTGGTGCTGGGACTCCCAATGGCTCCTAAAATGCAAGGATTAGTCTAGGAGGCACCCAAACTGATGCATGAACATGCAACAAGTGGAAGTTAACCTCTATTAGTGTTCCCCACACTCCAATGACTGGTACATGTGGCCCCATTAGGCCGAGTGGACCCAATTGTACTAGTGAGCCCAATTAATTAATTAAGGCTCCTAAGTTAGGAAATATTAATCTAATAGACAGTATGGTCAAGAGAGGATTAATAATCCTAACACGACATGCATTTGGCTCTAGTCGAAAGTTATAAATATCAGATATACCTTTCCAATGGGCTATTGAGAACACTAAATGGAGATCGTATACAAAAGTTATGACATCGAGAAGTTGACTATTCAACTAACCACCTTGAGGCCGCAAAATTTATGATGATTCATCTCCTAGGGTGAGGTCTAGGGTTTTTTGCCTCTCCAAGGATTTATGATAAAAGGACTTTTGGCTTCCTTTTTTATTGAGCTTATCACAAGTGAGGGTAGCTGCCACATCTCTTCTTAGAGATACAACTACCACCATTCAAGTTGCTTTTGGTTTACAGTTTGTTCTGTTTCATTCATTTAATAAAATCTGAGTTTACTGTATCACTGTGTTTATTGCCATATATCTGTGTATGTGAATATATATGCTCTTTCATTTTGTTCTCACATAAATCTAAATAAGTGGTATTAGATCTTTTTTCACTTGTTGTTTCCTAGTGCATGTCTTCGACGGGATTTGAATATCAAGAGTTGCATCTTAAACTAGTTGAGCTTGGGGAAAATAGCTCTCATCGTCCCAAGCAGCCTCATATGGCAGGAGAAGAAAAGAGAGATGACAGAGAAGGAGACCTATTAAATTGTTGCTCAAGGAATCCCTTGCACGATAGAGGAACGAGATGATGGATAAATTCACCCAGAACCTTCAAAGAATGCCAACGATGGTGGATGCACCTTCAACGAGAAGTTGTTTTAGGGGTGTGACTCCCTTCAAGGTATAATTTAACTTTGACATCCACTTATTTTAAGGAAATATATATGCAAATTCTTTGGAAAAATGGTTGAGTTTGTTAGAGGATTACTCCTATGTTCAAAAATTTTCAACGGTGAAAATATCACCTTCACGCTCCTTAAGTCCCTCCGACATGTCAAAGACTAGTGAGATGAGTACTGCAAGAGGCATGTGAAGGATGAATCTAACATATTCAAGACATAACCCATTTGGGGATATTTTGTCGATGTCGTCAAATCGGAATTCTACCCTATCAGAAACTATGACGACCAATATACCTGGTGGAGTACATTGTGCTAGAAAAGAGACCAAACGACGTTAGAGTATACCAATTTATTCCATACCCTATGCTCCAAGTTGGGTATTAGAGACTTTGAACAACACTTGGTTCTAAAGTACCGTAGTAGCCTGCACATGTACATTCAATTAGAGATGGATTTCCTAGGCATATACTCACTAGGAGAAGCTTATCTATATGTCATCAGGATCGAGCAAAAGTTTAAGAAAAAAAATAAGCAGTATTTTGGGTCTGCAAATCAACAGCAGAAGTCGGGAAAAAGTGGCCCTAATTCACAACCCAAAGGATAGAGAAAGGATGGACAAAGTCCGGACAACTACTCCAAGCCATATGAGAAGAAAGGTAATGGGAAATCGAAGAAGGACACTAACAAGTGTTGTGAGTTCCATGAAATCCCTTGGAACAACACTAATGAATGCTGCTCAAAACAGTCACTTGTTGGTGGAGACAAAATCCCTGAATCCAAACTTGAACTCAGAAATTGATGCATATAAAGAAAGCAGTAAGCATATCATTAACGCAGAATCTCATGCCACCATTGAAACCACAAAGATCCAGCCAGAAGAGTTAGAGGATCCAGAGGAAGGGTAGTGCTTCTTGAAGCTTCTGATGATTCCACATACCCAACCCTACAACATTGGTTGGCTGATACATGGACAAGACATCCACGCTAGTCAATAGTGTCGCCTCTCTTATGGCATCGAGCCCTTCAAATATGAGGTAATTTGTAATGTTTCCCTGCTTGAATTTTGTGATGTTCTTTTATGACAACCATATATGTGGAAACATCAAGTTGTGTATGAGTCTAGAACTCACAGAGTCATTATAAATTTGGGAAAGAAACCTTATAGGATACTAGAGACACTTTCTCAGTTATTGCAGTGTCTCTCATTACAATGAAGTAGTGTAGGAAGGTAATCTACCAAACAAGGAAATTCATTCTCTTCATGGTTCGTTCTAAGGGTGAAAAAAATATCATAGAAACATATGTTGCCTCCAAACATAACCCCTCTGCACAGTAGAAAAAGGTGGATAAGATCATGGAATCATAGAAAAACATCTTCACCAAACCTGTCGAGGTTCCAGCACATTGTCAGGTCAAGCATTCCATTGATTTGATCCTTGGTGTTCCTTTACCTAATGGTCCAGTATACAAGCATTCTCTCATGGAGAATGAAAAAATCAAATGCCATATTTAAGAGTTAATCCATAAGGGGCACATTCGACCCAACTCCTCACCTTGTGGTAGCCCAATTGTATTGGTATTGAAGAAAGATGGGACATGGTGACTATGTATTGACTAACAAGCTCTAAATAAGATCATTGTCCTGAATCAATAGCCCATTCCTTAGATCGACGACCTCCTCGACCAACTCAAGGTGGGAAATTATTTCATCAAGATTGACCTGAAGTTTGACTATCATCAAGTGTCAGTTGAGTAGACCAATGTCTGGAAGATTTCCTTCAAATCTTGGGAAGGCCTTTTTGAGTTATTGGTCATGCCTTTCGGCTTGACTAATGCTCTAGAAACCTTCACGAGGATGATGGATGAAATTCTATGATCATTAACCAATTCCTTTGTGGTTG
The DNA here is from genome assembly GCA_001517045.1 of Pseudotsuga menziesii. Taxonomy (NCBI): domain Eukaryota; kingdom Viridiplantae; phylum Streptophyta; class Pinopsida; order Pinales; family Pinaceae; genus Pseudotsuga; species Pseudotsuga menziesii. The sequence continues at coordinate 107,555 of LPNX010827006.1, forward strand.
AATATCTAGATGATATCCTAATCTACGATAGAACATGGGAAAAACATTTGCAGCATATCCACCATGTCCTCGGCACCTTGCAAAAACATAAGTTATATGCCAATATAGAGAAGTTCTCATTTAGCAAGGAAATGGTTTAGTATCTAGGATACATTGTGGATAAACATGGTATTCATGTAGATCCTACCAAGATCCAAGGCATTCGTGATTGGGAAACCTCAACGACTTTCATAAAGCTCCGCAGCTTCCTAAGCCTTGCAAACTTCTCTCACATATTCTTGTTGGGCTTATCTAATATTGCTTGGTCCATTATCTAGGTGAATAAAGGCGGATCTAAGGCCAATTTCATCTAGGCCAAGACATAACAACACGCATTTGAGGAGCTGAAGTAATGCTTATGTTTTTCTCTTGTCCTTACCTTACCAAAATTGTAAGAACCCTTTGAGATCAGTGACAGATGCTTCGAACTATGTCGTTGTGAGTTCCTCATTAACCATGGCCATCTACTGGTATATAATAGTGAGAAATTTTCATATACAATCCATAAGTACCCCACCCATGACGAGGAAACGTACTCCATTGTCCAAGTCTTCCACCCATGGAAGCGTTGCATCCTTGGAAAGAAACATTCATCCACACTGATCGCAAGCCCTTCCAGTTCATGCAGACCCAAGTAAAGTTACAAAATGAATCCCACCAAAAGTGATCCACTTACTTACAAGAATTCCACCTGAACATTAAATACAAGAATCGGAAGCGCCAATCGATCTGTTGATTTCCTCAATCGACATCCAGTAGAATCATTAACCAAGGTGCTCAACTATATGAAAATGATCATGATTTCACTCCCATCTATCAATCCTTGCGTGTAGGTACACCAATGCAATACATTCACCTTCAGGAATTATTTTTATGCCACCTTTCCATTTTTGTGTTCCTTCAAGCGAGCATGTGAAGATGATTTGGGAAGTGCATTACAGTCGGGTGGTAGGGAACTTTGGAACTGAGAAGAAAATGGTAGTTTTGGAGAAGTATTTTTATTGGCCCAAACTCTGATAATACATTGACCAATATATCATATCCTGCACTGCTTGTGCCATTGTGAAACCAACCATATAAAAGTAAGGGTTATACACCCCCCTTCCCACTATGAATGGGCCATGGGAATCTATCTCCATAGATTACATGTCAAGACTACCTTAAACTAATCATGGTAATGACTGTGTGTTTGTGGTCATGGATGGACTCTCTAAGATGTCCATTCTGATAGCTTGCAAGAAGATCATCTCTGTCGAAGCCACTACTAAGCTCTTCTTTGAGCATGTTAGGGTTCATTTTGGGCTGCCACAGATTATCATTTCAAACTAGGACAACAAGTTCCTAAGAAATTTATGGACTACTCTATGGTTATTGATGGATACCAATATCACCAAATCAACTTCCTTCCACCACCATACTGATGGACAAACATAGGTAGCCAAATGGATTATTGTGCATATTTTGAGAATGTGCAATTCTAAATGCCCCTGCACATGGGATGAGATCCTTCCTTATGTTCATCATATCTATATAGAGATATTCATCGCTCTACTAATCACAACCATTTTCAAGTGTTCTTGGGTTTCCAACCACCAACCACAATTGATTTAGCTTTTCCCCTTGCATCCACACAGGAGGAATATTCCCATGCTCAGGATAAGGCTGATAAGGCCACCAGATTTGCCGAACGAATCCAACACATATTCCAACATGTCAATGACATTTTGGAAATGACCAATACTAATATAAGCAACAACATGACCAGCATCGGGTTCCACACAAGTTCCAGGTTGGGGATAAGGTTTGGTTGCATTTGCAGAAAGAGAGGCTCATAGGACCTCATCGCAAGCATCATCCACTTTGATATGGTCCATACACCATCACCAAGGAAGTTGGTGAAAATGCCTTTGAATTAATGATTCCTCCATTCCTTGGCATGCACCTAGTATTCAATGTGGAGCTCCTTCAACCATATTTTGCACCATTGTTGGACACCTTGGGGGTGGCTGAACAATTGACACCTACAGAGCTTAATCTGGACTACATGGAACAAGAAAAAATTGATCATATTAGGGACACACAGGTTAAGGGAACCCTCCAAAAGAAGATCCAACTATATTGATTTGTCAACGCAGGGCAACTCCTCCACCAAGTAAAGTGGCTCACTGGGAGTCAAGTTAAGCAGAAGTTTCCCCATTTGATGGGGCCACTCAACGCAATGGAGACTATTGCTTCCCAAGGGGGATGATTGATCCATATGGATAAAGGTGGTCACCTATCTATTCCACTGGCTCATAGTTTTTCATTTTGGGAATTTTCTTGTAATTTTCTATGTTTTTTTGCGTCCCAAACTTTTGGGGCCATTTTGAGGCCCTAAATGACGTTTTTTGGCGATTCAAGGGACCGAATGGTTACCAACGACATGCACTTGTCCCTAGTTGAAAGTTGTAAAGCTTAGCTATACCTTCCAATGGGATATTGAGAACCCTAAATATATATCATATGCAAAATTTATGACCCCAAGAAGTTAACTATTCAACTAACCACCTTGGGGCAGCAAACTTTATGACGATTCATCTCTTAGGGTTAGGTTTAGGGTTTTCTGCTTTTCCAAGGCTTTATGATAAAAGGCCCTTTGGCCTCCTTTTGTATTGAACTTTTCATGAGTGATCGTATCCACTGCATCTCATCTTATGGATACAACTAGCACCATTCTAATTGTTTTTGTTTTACAATTTTTTTTTAATTTAATAGAATCTGAGTTTATTGTATCACTATGTTTTTGTCATATATTTGTGTGTGTGAATATATATATATATATATTTCATTTCATTCTCACATAAATTTGGATCAATTACATTATTGATATGTGACATAGGGAACTATTTGGGAGGCTTCTCTATCATTTGGAGGTATTTCTTGTTGATTTAGAGCTTGTATATGTGAAGGAGGGCCAAAATGGTGGTTCTGGTTTTGACATTTCTAATAATTTTAGAGATGTGATACCTTCTCCATTGCATTTATAGTTTTGTTTCTAGTGCGAAACAATTTTTTTTCACACAAAACAGTGTCTGGTTGATCAAGATATGCCCATTTGATCATATCTACTCCATTTTGTATCTCTTCTGGTAGAGATTCGAACTTGTACAATTGTAACTAAGTATTTTATGAGTTTAAAGTTGTGTAACAACCATGTAATTTTTTAATAAGTTTAATTAATGTTCCCATATAGTGAATAATAGATATCCAAGTGTTTTCCTCATATGGTGTTCACATTTAGGTAGCCATTGATTCCATGTATAAATCTTTCTCATATGGTTATGCCATTTACAATACCGATTGTAAAACCTCAATAGAAGTCCTTTGTGGACTGTTATTGATTCATTTATATTTATTTTGATGTAATTGGGTCTTATTTAAGTTTTTAATAAGAGTTAGAATCAATTAGGATGTGTTTTGGTTGAGTTGAAAAAAACAATATTCTTATGTGGGAAAATTGAGCTAGTTTCTTACTGGTCTTGAAAGGGTGCCTTTATTACTTCCTTGGAAGTTATTTTGAGTCTATCGGTGGGTTATTTAGTCATATTTGAGTCTATTTGAGTCCATTGAGCTGATATTTTGAGATTTTGATTGACTCTGGTAGTGTTTGGGAAGAGTTGCAAACCCTGTGTTTTGTGTGGAAAATTTGAACTAGTGCTCCTAGTTTTGAATCTAGTGGTTCATTGGGGTTGTATTGGGGTTTATATATCTGATTTTGGATGAGGGAAATTACAATGGTGATATATCATGGAGGTTTTATCACAAATTGGTTTGATAGTGCACATCGCGGGTTGCACCATATTATGCCTATTCTAGTAAACATGATAAAGACATTGTTATTGAAGAAATTGGGAAACAATTCATCCTCTATTGTAAAGATTGGAATTAATGTGCTTAAATATATGATTTGGTACACTATATATTCCACAAAAATGGGAAAAGTGGATAATTGGAGATAGAGGGAGTACAAGGGAGATAGAAGGAGTACGGGGGATATAGAAGGAGTAAGGATTAGCTCTCAACCAAAGATTATGTTACACATTGATGTTTAGAAACATAATGGTTACTTTGTTGTACAAGTTTCCAGTTAGATTTTTAGGAAAAGAATCTATATTCTCATACTAAAGATCTCCTACAGGAACTGTATGATACATGAATTGTCAGTGACGGAAATTATTAAGATGATAAAAGAACCTGGGAAGGCTATAACTAGTACACAATACTCTCTATGTTCAACTTGAAGTGCTCCTGGTGTTGTTAGGTGAGAAAGTAATGTGATTGGTTCTATTTATAAGAAATATTCCCCAAAAACTACTATAAAAAGCTACTATACTACATGTAAATCCTAAGTTATTAAATGAGTAATATCATGGATTAGATTGGGTGGATTCTACGGTAGAACAATTTAAGTTTTATGGGTAGTTTTTACAATTGGGTGGCATGTGGATTTACCCAATTCAATTTCTTAAAGAATTACACTTTAACTTGCACTTCATTGTTAATGAAAGGTCAAACAAGTATTCTATTCTACACTATTTTTATATATGTTTAATCAATCCCAGGACTCGTTTGACACCATCGACTAGTGCCTAGTTTCGGTTGAATCCTTGGTTAGATATTAGTTGCATCAACTTAGTTGACCCTACATATCAGTCGAACCATCAACTAAGTCAACCCATGTGAACTTCTACGATATTCATTCATCATACATGCTCAATGACATTTGATGAATCAAACACACGTCAGATGATATTTTGAACATTCAAAGGGAATTAGGAATATTCCAATGTGGAAATGAAGTCTGTTAATTCTAGCTGACATATGGGAAGAATATTGTTTCTCTCCTCAATCAAATTGCAATTTATTATTTATAACTAAAATGCAGCGAGTAGGCACCCAAGCGTCTCTCGTATTTGTATATACTCATGCAAGTCGAATATAAAAGGGTTCCTCATTTGTAATTGCACTAAGTTGGGACCAAAAAGAGAAGGCTCGATTGGTTCCTCACGGCTCCTTCATTCGACCTCCATTCATGTAAATGATGATTTTAACTCAGAATGACTTGAATCAAGTCTAGATTACGAATTTAAGAGACCAACGCCCCACAGATGAATGCTTAGTAAAAATGGATCTTTCACCCTTGGGTTTTCTCCGTTATTCATTCCTCACTTGAATTTCATGTGATTGGTTTATTATCTATTGCTTTTAGTGGTTTATATTTGGTAATTAAATTTGTTGGTTTCTACTATTGTTTTCTTCTACCATAACTTATATTGACTCATGTTTAGTCGACTCTCTTATCCTTGTGTTGAATCCCTAAGAGACATAGATAATTTTTATCATAGCATTATAATATGCAGCTGACCTACTTAAACACTACTTACATACTACACAAACTTATGCATGTTCATACATTCTCTAAGGCCAATCTATTTGACTTGCTTATACCTTCAACCTACAAGTATTTATCTTCTCAAAACCCTAGATCAAAGATGGTAGGTTAAACAGAGGATGAAACTCCTTGTAGTGAAACTGAACAACTCATAGAACAAGCACTCGCTCGATAATGAACTGAAATGTATGACATTCCAATGACATCCTTGCTCGACTTACTAATTCATTGGGCTCAAATTCATCTAGCAACTTGATGAGATATGAATTCAATGAGGTTAACCTCTTTAAGGTACAAATGAACTTGGACATACCAAATTTGGAAGGAAATATCTATGCAAAGTATGTAGACAATTAGATACATTAATTAAAGTCCTACTTATTTGTGAATAAACTTTATAAGGTTGAGAAAGTCACCAATGCATCTCTGAAGATGTTGAATTCTATACATTGTTGGTGGAAAAATATTTTTACTAAATGATAAGAAGAAGGTCACCCCATTGACGCATGGTCAAAATTTGTTGAACATTCTAGGACAAAATTATATCCACCCAAGTACATAGAACAACAGTACAAGAAATGGAAGTAATTAAGACAATATTATCATAGCTACTCTCGAAGTCCTCTTGGTTCCACATATATCTGTGAACTCATAGATAGTACCCTCTCAAAGAAGAAAGAACATAAGATACTTCCATATCCAAAGTTCTTTGTTTTCCCTTTCTTACATCATGTTAGTTGAGATTTTATACATACCAACAATGTTAAAATCTAATCATATATAGTGGGATTTACACATTCTATGACTTAAAACATTTTCTGTTGAGATGGTCGATGGAGTGCTTTTGATCCCATAATCTTTCCCAAATTTAATACAATGATATTTATCCCAAAGCTTAGTAAATCTCCAATATCAATGTGTGTTCCCATTTTCTGTGTTCTTGGGATACAATATTCATCAACGGTCATTCTTCCACCTCCATGGAATTTGAAATTCAGTACATCTCCTTGACAAGAGAAACTTGTGAGAAAGAAAATGTGTTCAACTTCCATTTTTAGGGGTTTCCCATCTAAAATGAATGCATCTGTATCCAAATCCCAATAATTGAGTAAGAGTTGTAGTAACATCTATAGAGAATGCATATTTCCCGTCTTGAATAATTTTAGTAATCCACAGTTGTGAAGCTCTTGCAATGCTTCAAAATCCTCTAGTACCTCATTATTGATTGTGTTATATAGCGTAGGAAGTTGCATCCAAACATGGGTTGTCTTAAGCTCAGGATAATTTATGGCCTTTCAAACACGACCAATATAAAGGGTTTAAGCTATCAAAATTTTAACCAAAATTTACAAAATCAAAGATGAAACTCTAAAGATAGGAAATATCTCTTACTTTGTCCCGTTCATGTCTGATTTCATCATCGGTAGCCTTCACAATCATGATATGAAGTTTGAGAGTTTGTCCCACATACAAATTCTATTTTGGCTAAACACATAACATGGTATGGTAATTTTTTTTTTTCTATTCTATATCTCTTTTTACCTACTCTTACTATAGTTTTCAAACTTTTTAGTTATTTGTGAAATTTGACTGGTTGGGGTTATAGATAGAAGTTTTGTTTACCATTGTCTATACAAAATGTTATATTGCAAACTTCTATTGTTAATGACTACGTTTCCACCATACATTGATAGATATTGTTTTATAAACTAGCATATAGGATACTATGTTTTTCTCACTATGCATCTCTGCATTATCCTGCTAAGTTTAAATGCCTTAATATTTCCTTAGTGAGACCTCATCAATCACATTTTTTTATCAAATTCTTGTTTTTTTCATGATAGAGCCTTCATTTCAATGGGTACCCTAATTAGATCCTTTAATTTCATTTGGTACCTATGCTGCTAATTTATTAGGCTCAAGAGGCCCTTTGTAGATCTTCTTGACTTTGCGTGTAAGATTCATATATTCTTCCTACTTTTTGTTGGCCATTTTACTATAAGGGAATTCAAAAATATGTTTTTGTGTTATGTTCTAGTTGCATTTGCATATTTCTCACTTATTCTTTTGAGCCTTATATCAGCTTTAGCTTTGTGTTGATTAGCCTTTTATGTATTCTCTCAATTGCAAGCCATGTATTCATTTTTGCAACTTGACACCCATATCCGTGGAGGTAACATTCCCCTGAGTGTCGATATCCTGCACCAACTCCTTGCATTAAGCATAGGTATGTTCCTTGCACATGTAATTACTTTTTCTTGCTCATGACACTTGTTTTGTACACTATATTTTAGCATTCTTTTATTCTTTTTTTTTCAGGATCATAAATATGCAAAAGTAAAAAAAAAATATTCCAAAAAAGGAAAATGGGAAAGAGTCAGTTCTCACTTATCCTTGGTAGCAATCTTATAACCCTTGAACACAACACATTGACTTGAGTTTTTATCTTAGTATATTGTGTTTGATATGGATTTTAGGAAGCTGAACTTGTTTTTGCATTTGAAACTCCATTGAATAGTTATTATTCTAGTCATTATGGAGAGTATGTTGTTGTCTAACACGTCTTATGTTTACGTTTACGTTCATCGTAGAGTCTATGGTGCATTGATTACTTATTGCATCATTTTTTTTTTGTTCAATGGAATTTTTTAGCCTTTAGCGACCACTCTTCAAAACTCCTAGCTTGTGTATGTCAATCTTCCCGTATGTCAAGTACATTTAAGAATCAATTAGTTCATCAATTTCCTTTGAAATATTTGTCCTTTTGCTATTATCTTGTGTTGGATGATGGGGGATTCCTTAATTCCCTCCTTCTAACATATCTGTTCCTATTGACATCAGATCATTTTTCTTTGGGATATGGATCTAAAGTATTTTTAGTAACTTGGTACTTGCAGTGATTTGTGGCAAGTTTCCTTGCTATTAACAGTGTGAATACATCAATGTTCTCTAATTTCTAGAATCTATACTTGTTAAACCTCATCTCATCTATTCGGACTTTATAGACTGTACTAGGTACCTTGCTTCTTACTTGGCTCATATTTATTAACGGTATACATGAATGACCTTGAATCAAATGATGTTTCACTATGTTCTACTTCAGTACATTTATTTTCCTACTGTACACTTGTACCCATAGTGATTTAGTTTAAAGACCTTGGGTTGATTGTAGCATCACCATATTTATTGCATTTACCCAAGTCACATTGAATTGCGACATACCTTATTTATGACATTAATACTTTTGTAGGATCTATTTGTATAGTACTTGTTCACATTTATCCTCCTTTTATTCTGAGACATATATCCACTATGTATCTATTCATGGTTATCATCTCTTCTGACATGGATCCACTATGTATTCATTTTTCATGCCTATGATAATTGCTTATAGATACATTTCATGGATCCATAGTGTACTTGATTTTGCGGGCATGCTTTTGACACTCCTGAGAATGGGTATACCCACCTAAAGAAGAGAATAATCTTACTTATGTTCTGTTGTAGGTTTTGGCTATGGTTGTGTTCAATGACTTATACCTGGGCTCACTATGCACTCATTTTTTGGTATTTATAATATATTTAGGTCATCGTTTTCTCCTCTAAACTTAGACATTAGGAAGCATCTGTTACAACATATTTTTACACCTTTTCACATGGATGCATATGTTGGCCTAATTCAGGTTTATCCCCTACTTTTGGACGACCTTTTTAAGCTAGAATTAATCATTTCCTCTTAAAAAATAAAAATAAAAACTATTTTTATAATAGAGACACATGCTACCTATGTATAGTCATGTCTAATCGTCGAGTACTATCTATCCCATGTCTCCCTTTATTTGGACACACAAATAAAAACAATTAAAATTTGCATGATTTGTGTGGCTTCCTTTGGTCCCTAACTTCCTAATTCTAGTAAATAACTACCCTAGATACTTTAATTGTTTCCCTAGAGTATAACAATTCTAAAGGGGAAGAACAAGAGGGAGATAAATGATTGATAACATCATAATTCTAGTATTTTTTTGCTAAAAACCAAAAGCCCCTTTTCCCAACTCTGCAAGTCATTTTCCCATATATATAGAAACCCCTGTTTCTAGTAGCTTTTGCTTCATGTCTCTTTTCATAAAGAGTCATAATCTATGTTCTGGACATGTCCTTTAAATAAAGCATCAGTAGATCATGTTTCATCTTTGTGGAACGAGTGGAGGAATTCAAACACCATTTTCATAACACTACCACAACAACCACATGTTTTATCAATCTTTTTATATGTTGTTATTTTAAATAAGGATCTCTCTTTTTCGTCATTGTATTAATTTTATGTTTTTGGTATATGAAACTTAATTGTTAAATACATTAATTTGTTTACTATTAGTTGATTTATTTATACATTTATAGCCATCTATCTCATTGTTTGTGTCTTTCTTGGTACAGGTGATATAAGGAACCCTTGGAGAAGAGGATTTAACAAAGGGAATATTCACCAAACTTTGGATTCCATGTTTATTCTTTATCTTTCTTGTCTACCTATTTATTAGTTATGAATCTTAGATTGACTTTCCTCTTCGGAATCAAAAGTTGTATTTAAAAGTCAATCGCTTTGTTATGGTTTCAAACCAATACCATTAGGATATTTTTCCTTGCAACATTATGCAACATGCACCAATTGAAGCTCTTTTTCACTTTATCAACACTTTAACAACAAAGGTAAAATAGACTGAGCATACCATAGTCACTAGACCCGATTTCAACTACAATATGTTCCAAAAACTCGGTGCACAATAAAAACTTGTTTCCTTCATGTAAGCTCATAAGTTAGTGTTTCATTCAAGGAAACCAGCAACTAACAATGGTTTAGTAATAGACCACTTTCAGACAACATTGCCAAAAAATAGTTGTATTCTTTAAACATTTGATGCTTACTTTACTTTTTTGGTAAGCTAGTACCCATGGAGTTTTGAACTAGTGACCTTACATAAAGAGTACCTTAACAGTACACCCATTCATCATCTATTCTACACCCCATGAGATTGATTCTTACTAGGCTAATCACCATGCTATTTGTATTTTAATTCCTCTAAAGATTTTTTTGAATATTTATCCATCTAATAAAAGCTCAAAATATATTTTCTTTTAAAACAATAAAAACAATAAACATTTACTTGATCTATATTAACAATATTGCAATTAGAACACAAACCCTTGCTCAAAATATGTTTTCTATTGAAACAATAAAAACAATAAACATTTACTTGATCTATATTTACAATATTGCAATTAGTGCACAAGCCCTTGCAATTACTTAATTGTTTTCACACAAATTCTCATTTTCTAAATATTCTATAAAACTATATCCCATTGAAATTATATATATCGTGCTTGTGTATTTTTGTATTATTGTACACAGTTGCAAAAGATATGACTTACACTACTGTTCAAAATGAGTACACAAGAGTCTAAATTAGGTAACATAATTCAACCTACTTTGATAAATCATTTTAATTTCTTGCTATTTTTTTTTTTTTTTTATTCAAATACATAATAGAACTGTTTTCTCATCACTACATTCAACGAAGCTAATTATTTTGTCTAAGTCATAATAGATAATTTTTTCAGATAATTTTTTCTTATTACATATCTTAATAAACCATGCTTTAAGCATGCATGTATTGTTATCTACAAATTTGATAAAAGAATAACACTTTATGTTATTCTAATAAAAAAAATGAAATTAATGTTTAATACAATTTTTTTTTAATATTTTTGCTTTCTTTTCTGTGTTGATCAGTTTCTATGTATTCTACATAATTTTTATTTCTATTCTTGCCTTTATGCAATTTTTTCTATTTTTTTAATTAATTATTAATGAGAGTACAAGTTCCTAACCTGAATTGTTCGTTTGCTAATTTTTTTTCGTCCAAGCTATTTATTCACCCCTAGCAACTATTTCATTTCTAAAGGTAACTTTGTTTCTCTATTTTAGAGTATCATAGTTCCATGAAACTTTGTTTCACTCTTTTAGACTATCACAGTTCCATGAAACTGAATGGTAGTTTCTCTTCTACTTGACAATGTTTGTTCTTTGCTTTAGTTTTTACATTGTGCATTCTGTATCGAATTTCACTCTTCCTTCAAAGTCATTTTATGATTAAAAAATAATAATTTTATGTTTATTTAGTTCTTTTAATTTCTTTCTTTCTTCCAATCAAATTAATATAGTTTTTGGCTATTTGAGATAATTTATTGGTTTTTTTGGCTCTTCTTTTCACAATATTGATATCCCATGAATTATGTTTTTTTTAAGGTCTTGATAACATATTTCATCAAACACATTAGTACTTTTTCAAAAAGAAAAAAAGACAAGACATGTAATAATTATATGCTTGATGACTAATACATGAAAACTTAGATTTAAATTGCTATATAGGGAAAATAATTGTTTAGATACTATAGTGCATAGTTTCCAAATCAACAGACAAGTAGAACCATAACATGAAGTTTAGAGAGAATTGGTATTTGTTTTCTAGGCACGGTTGAAATTGATATTTTTTATCAGGAGGTTCATGTTATTTGTGAATTCATTCTTCCAAGATAAGAAAATAATTATTGTGAATAATATTTTATTATAGATTTTAATATGCATTAGATTCATGTATAAGTTTTTTCATGTTCATTGAAATGCCAAAACTAAAAATAGAAAAATGATAAATGGTTCGTCGTATCAAGTAATGATCTCCCTATGTCTTGTTCTAAGTTCAAATGATAACCATGAAATATACTTCTTATCCATTCAAACTCATTTGTGAGTGTTTAGTCGTTGGCATGTCTACTACTCAGTATTATGATTCAAAGTTTAAATGGGTAAAGTGCATTTTGCACTTGTTTGAGAAGAACAAATCTCTCGATGGAAAAAAATGACTCTTGAGTTATTCTTTCAAATTTCAATAGATATGTAACATACTAGTGTCTCATGAAAACATGATAGGAAATCCATTAGAAAAAAACAAAGCTTCTTAATAGATATTAGTTTTAAGGTTCCTGAATTAATCTTTTTGGGTTTTGATGCAAAATATACTTGTTTCAAATTCTTTTTTCATATTTGAGGTCTCTGATTCAAGTTTCTATTTGGATAGACATTAATTATAGAGGACATGGAAAGGTTTACCCTCCTTGTCTCCTTTTCAACAACATCAACTCGAATGTGGTTTTGTTTTGGATAGCGTTTACTTTGATTTCCCATCATATTCCTGGTGTATTGTTATTATATCCAACATTCAAAGTTTTATTTGGCCTACATTTACTCTATGTTCTCAATGCACTATTGATAGGAAACTGGAGGTTTTTTAATGTTGACCATATTTTTAACGTGTTTTGGTAGTATTTTTTCTTAACATCAAGTTTTATTCTAGATTTAAGCACTTTGGTCATCATGGTAACATGAACATAGTGTTTCTAACTTATTTGGCAATAATTCTGATCAATAATGTGAACAAGATAAATGGAAATTGTGCAATCATCCACTAATCATCCCACAATGGAAATTACATTTAAATCATGGCAATATGTTAAATAGTCAAATTTTCTTGGTTACTTTGTTTCTCATTCTCTTTGTACAATTTAGGTCCTAGAAAGCACATTTGAGGATATTCGAAAATAAGGATATGATAAATTATTCTCTTGTTACATGATAGTCCAAATGAGGCACATCTTTGACAAATTTTCTTTTGAACTCTTAGTTTAAACATTATTTCAAGTTTAAAATGAAATAGGCATTAAATTTAAAGGAAATGAAAAGGCTTATCCTCTTTGTTTTTCATTCAACAATATGAATTGAAACGTGGTTTGACATTCAAATTCATTCTAGAGTCAAGCAATTTGGTCATCGTGATAACATGAAATCAATGTTTCGAACTTATTTCACAATGACTAATGAATAGTGTGTTAAGTTTTCTTAATTGCTTAGATGATATCTTAAAACAATTTTTCACTAGTAGGATCACTGAAATAACAACAAGCATAGAAACACAAGAACACAAATATTTTTCCTCAGGGAAACCGCAAGGGAGAAAATCCTGCAAAACTTCATTAGTATAGAACTCAACCAGAGCAGTGTAAAAACCAGACAACTACTTCTCTCTTCTTTCGAGAGCATTTGTTCTTCTCTCTCTTGCAAACTTGCTTGAGTGAGCATGTACAAATGAAAAGGAGTGGCTCCCTATTTATGTTATTTACTTGACTTGACCTAGGACCTAACAGGGCTGATTCTTTCTAACTGACAAGGACAACTTGTCTAGCAAGACACCAAAAATAACATTTATTATAATGACACTTGGGTACTCTTGACTCAACTTACATATGGAGGTTTTCATTGATTCTTTCAATTACTCTTACATGACCAAAATCATCTCATGATGGAGGAATACAATAAATACATCTAGAATATATTCTAAAGTTACAATACTTTACTCCCTCTTAACTAGGAAGGTACTAAAGCAACTACTACCATAACTGTACATATGACTGGTGAGTCTCTATATGTCATAGGAATTTTTGGAACATCATCATAGATATTCATCATCGATGTCAGCTCGATCATATTTTGCAATATCAGTATGTAAATACCGATTAATATTCTATGCGTATTGGATAATATTCTGTCACATCAATATGTGGATACTGGATCATCTTCTACAAAATCAGTGTGTGGATACTAAATCATGTTCTGAGTATATTGGATCATATTCTGCAACATTAGTATGTAAATACTGAATCATCTTTTGCCAACATCAGTGTGTGAATACTGAAACATCACCTGCAACATTAGTATGTAAATACTAAAACATCATCTGCAACACTAGTATGTAAATATTGAAACATCATCTACAACATCAATATGTAAATACTAAAACATCAATAACACCATCATTAGCATGCTAGTGCTAAAAAAAAATTCAATAAATGCTAGATCTTCATCTGCATTACTAGCATAGAGATGCTGGAACATCATCATCATCATCAACATAAAAACATTGAAACAATCAACATCATCATCAGTATAGAAATACTGAAACAATATCATCAACAATCATCACAACAGTCATCAGTTTGAGAATACTGAACCTGCTATATCAGTATAGGAATACTAAAACTATCTCAACAATCATCAATATAACAATACTGAAACCACATCTTTCCCATTAACTATCTCGGATCAGTATCACAGTGATTTCTCTGGTAGATCCATCCAGGCATTTTGTCTAACTTACCAACCCTTTAGAGACAACAAGCCCAGTTAGAAAGATGGATCTTCCTAGGGACCAAACAAGCCTTGTCTAACTAACTAACCCTTTCAGGACAAACAATCCTAGCCAGACATACTAATCCCCCTAGGATCAACAAGACTCATCTGACTTACTAACCCATTCAGGCCAACAATCCTAGCCAAAATTACCCTAGTCTAGACCAAGCTCCCATCGCTGCATTGTTCTTCCATCTACTGGCAATCCCTCTTTCGAGAGAGGTCCTTTCGGACTACACCAAGCTTGTCTCTAAATTATTCAAAATTTACACGAGACAAAGGATTATTCAACACATATGCCACTTGTTCCTCTGTAGGAACATACTTGAGATTTACAGGTCCCTTTTGAACCATATCCTAGATGTAATCATATCTAACTTCGATATGCTTTGTATTGTCATGAAACCTCAATTTTTTTGTCATCTTGACACAACTATGATTATCACAAAGGATATCATATGAATGCATTCTACTTCACTACAAGTTGAGCATGCTGCAATGTGTTCAGCTTATGTCGTGCTAAGTGCAATACTGGTATGCTTTCTACTGAACCATGAGATCACGCCTGATCCAAAACTAAAGCAAATTCTTGAAGTTCTCTTTCTATATTTGGCACTTCCTGCCCAATCTGAATCCACAAATCCATGTAATATGATCTCTTCATTTGATGCATATCTAAGACCATAATCGAAATTCCCCTTTAGATACATCATCACATGTTTTGCTCCAACTAGGTGAATATGTTTTGGATTCACCATATATTGACTTAGAGTGTTTACAACAAAATATATATCTGGTCTTGTATTGGTTAAGTACATCAGAGAACCAATAATATGTCCATATAAGGTGGAATCAACTGCTTTCGAAGTATCATCATTCAATAACTTCAAATTTGTTGTCATCGGAGTAGTCATAGACTTGCAATCTATCATTCCAAATCTCTTTAGGATTTCTATTGCATATTTTCCTTAGTTTAGGAAAATATTGTCTGGATATTGCCATACTTCAAGACCTAGAAAATAATGCATCATTCCAAGGTCTCTCATCTAAAATTCTGCAATAAGCTTCTTCTTACATTCGTTGATGGGCTTATCTTCACTTATCAATAATAGATCGTCTACATATAGTAGTAATATCATAAGTCCATCACCCTCAACTTTATAGTAGAGGTTGGAATATTCTTTACTTTTGGTAAAGCCTAAGCTCATTAGGAATCCATCAATTCTTCCATACCATGCTCTGGGTGCTTGCTTTAACCCATACAATGCCTTCTTGAATCTACATGCATGAGTTTTCTGATAATTAGTCTCAAAACCTTGCGGTTGTTAGATATATAATTCTTATTCTATTAAGCCATTAGAAAGGTTTTAGTTACATCCATCTAATGTAATTTCTACCTCATACTGGATGGAAAGGAAAGGATGGTTTTGATTGAGGTATACCTAGCTACTGGTGCAAAGGTCTCCTCATAGTTGATTCCTTCCTTCTAATAGAATCCGCGAGCTACAGATCTTTCCTTGTACTTCTCTATACTACCATCTGTTGAGTTCTTAGTTTTGAAGATCCATTTCGAGGATACCCCTGACTTGTCTTTTGGTCTTGGTACTTTTTCCCATACATCATTATTTATAATTGATTGGTATTCCTTGAACACTGCATCAACCCACTCCTTCTATTTTATTCTTCTTCAAAACATGTTGGTTCTTTATCAACGGTATCACAAATCAAAGCTACATAACTAAGGTATGGCTTTGGCTTCTTCCTTTCCCTGACGTTTCCTTCTGGGGAACCATGTCTTTTTGGTTCTTTGATTACTTCATGAGCCTAGGAAGGTTTTCTATTTCATGAGATCATTTCACTGGTAAATTAAACACGTATCTAAGGTTTTGTCAAAACATGATCCTCATGCATCTAATCTTCTTCTTCGTTCCTAACTGGTTTAGGACTTTTTGCATATTTGGGAGTTTCATGATTTTTTTCATCTTCCTTATCTTTCTTTGATTTTCTGAAGGTTGTATCTTTGTCAAAGGTAACATCTACGCTTAATTCAAATTAACGATATCTTGGGATATAGATATGATAATATTTTGATTGCTCACTATATCCTACAAACAATCCCTTCTTTTAATCTTTTCTCTTTGGGAATGTGTATGTATACTAGACAACCAAATATCTTTAGGTGACTTACTTCATGATTTTCTTTGGTAAACATCTCTTATGGAGTCTTGTTCCCAAGGGCACTATGAGAGATTCTATTATGTACATATACTGTTGTTCTGGCTGCTTCTTCCCATAGGTACATTGGTAGTTCTTGATCATGTATCATAGCTTTCATAGGTTCCATGATAGATCTATTTTTTCTTTCTGCCACACCATTTTATTGTGGATTATAGTGAATGGTGAGCTCCATCTTAATCTTATCTTCTTTACAATACCCATTGAATTCACTTGATGTGAACTCTCCTCCATTATCTGATCTTAATATCTTGATCTTATTTTCAGAGAGGTTTTCTACCAGGTCCTTAAGCTCTTTAAACCTTTCAAACATTTCATCCTTAATTTTCAAGTATTGTATCCAAGTATTGCGGTAATAATCATCAATAAAGGAAGCATAGTAAACATACCCACTTAACGAAGCGGTTTGCATTAGCTCGCATATATCTGAGTGGATAATATCTAAGATCCCTGTTTCTTTGTTGTCACTATTTGAATGAGGGTGTAGCTAGGGTTTTACCCCTAGCTTGTGCGAATGAGTAGTGGCCATATCATCCATATCATGGCCATCCCTGAGAAATGGCCACCACAGGCACCGCTATGACAATCATTAAGGACCTGTTCAGCTTCCTCATGTGTGAGGCAACGACGAAGAATTGAGTCGACCCCTCGTCGGTAAAGGACATCTCCTAGGAGGAGGTAGCGAGAGGCCTGGTGACGGATACAACGACGTCCATTACGAGTGACTATAAGTCGGAACTTCTGCGTGCACAGGTATAACAGGATATCACCGTACCACGGGTCATCGGATGAGATAGTGAACAAGTGATTGTCGGGTAACTCATTGGAGATAGATGGGGCCGGGAGAAAGGAAGGGAGATCAGCGATGAGCTGGGAAAGCGCAAGGGCTTTAGTGCTCTTAGGTGTTCGGAACGTGAGGTCATATTCCTGGAGGATAATCACCCATTTAGCCACACGACCTTGTAGGAGCCGCTGGTTTAGGAGATATACCATGGGGTTAGAGTCAGCGACAACTGTGGTATGACTAAGTAAAATGTAGTGTCGCAATTTTTGGACGAAAAAGACCACTGCTAGGGCTAGTCTCTCCTCATATGGGTAACGTAGGGGTGGGCCGGACAAGGTCTGGCTGAGGTAGTAAATGACATGCTCTTGGTGTGAGGTGTCTTCTTGAACCAAGACTCCAGACACAGCATGTTCAGATGCCGAGACATAGAGGATGAAGTCCTGAGAGAAATCCGGAGGGGAGATCAAGGGGGCTTGTGTGAGAGCTTTCTTGAGGGCTTCGAATGCATCTTCTGCTTGCTCGTCCCAGACAAAGGCTATGTGGGTACGAAGTAGGCGCAAGAAACCGTGAACAGTTGTGGCGTAATCAAGAATGAAGCGTCGAAGGAAATTGGATCGCCCTTGCAGACTTTAGAGTTGCCGGAGTGTTCGAGGAGAGTGAAGGTCTAGGATGGCTTGGACTTTCAGGGGAACAATAGTAATTCCTTTCTGGGAAACAATGAAACCTAACAATCGGCCTGCCGAAACGCAAAATACGCACTTGTGTGGGTTCAAGCGGATCTGATATTTGCGACAACGCAAAAAAACTTGCCGAAGGTCGTTAAGGTGGTCTGATCATTTTCAGGAACGAGCTGTAAGGTCATCAAGGTAGACGAGCAGGATATGGACCAAATCGTGAAAGCAATAGGTCATGGCCCGCTAGAATGTGGCACCAGCATTTTTTAGGCCAAAAGGCATGACGCGATAGGCAAAGGTGCCCCATGGGGTAGTAAAGGAAGTTTTGTACTGGTCCTCCTTTCGGATTTGGATCTGATTGTATCCGGAGAAACCGTCCATGAATGAGAGGACTTCATGCCCCGCACACGCATCGATGAGCTGGTCAATAAATGGCATGGGGAAATTGTCTTTGGGACAGGCGCGGTTTAAATCTCGGAAGTCAGTGCATACTCTAAGGGTGCCTTGTTTTTTGTTAACGGGAACAAGGTTTGAAACCCAAGTGGTATAGGCAATAGGATAAATGAATCCTGCCGTATGAAGTTTCTCAATCTCTGCTTTGACAGCTGGGAGTTTTGAGGGATGAATGGGACGCTGTTTCTGACGAACTGGGGGTACATCAGGCCATGTGTCAATGTGGTTCTCTATAATGGTAGGGTCAAGACCGAGCATTTTGGTATAAGACTAGGAAAAGATATCACGGAATTCTCTGAAGATTTTGTTGTATTCCTCAATTTCTTGCTTTTTGCAAGAGGCTCCTAAAGTGATGAGTTCGAGGGTGCCTCCTGGGGCAGCAATGTCAATTTGGATGACAGGTGAGATGTTGGCCATGTTTCCCTCTTCGAAGGCGTCAGGAGTAGGGATAGGGTCCTTGAACCAGTCGACCTTGGAGGGAAGGAAATCTTTGGATTCAACTGCAAATTGGGTAGCAGTGTTAGAGGAGGATTCATCTAGGAGGAAGTAGGAACGATGGTGCATGTCATCCCAGGGATAATTCGGGGCAGTAAGAGCTTCGAGAATCTCCTCGTCAGTACGGAATGTTTGTGTCGTCAAATCGGTTGACGAGGGAATAGTGGCGTAAGAGATCATATAAATGGTATTAACCTCTCCGGAAGGGGAAGAGACTGGGGGGTGGATCTCCTCAATGGTGGGTGGTGCCGTCTCAAGATCCAGATTATTCATCTCAAAGAGAGCTGCTCTGTACTTGGGGAGATCGGGACAGTGATGTGAGTAATTCCCGTAAACATTGCATAAGGCACAGGAGTGGTTAGTGCGCAGGGATTTGTCTCGAGGCTGAGGGGTTGGATCTAGATGGACAACCGGGATAGTGGGGTCGTCGTGAAGCATTTGCATGTATTCCTGTAATGCCGGTAACTGAGGACATAGGTGAGTCGCATGGCCCAACTCATCGCACAGCGCGCATTTAGGAGGAGCACGAAACACAGGGGGGTTTTTGACTTTCTTGGGAGGTGGGACAGCAATGTAAGGTTGGGGGCCTCTGTCCCCAGTGTGTTTAGTAAGAGGAGGGGGGGGGTCTGTGGAGGATGACGGGGTTGCGACACTGGGAGGTGGTTGACTAGTAGTGAAGATGGGTTGCATTGGTTGCAGGACGACATCTGGTGTCGGCGGACGAACGGGAGGTGAAAGATGCCAAACGGGTAATCCTAAGGTTAACCCAGGGAGGCTGAGGGTAGCCATGACTGGGGCGCTAACTACTCCTGAGGGAGGGAAGAGGAAAGGAATGGTATGGATGGGGGTAGCACCAATGTGACTAGGTACCAAAGGGGGTTTAGGCAACAAGGGCGGTTGATTAGTAGGAGTTCACGTGTTATGGGACAAGGTGCATAGGTCAGACACTACAGTGGCAGGTGACGGGGGTGGAATAGATTGGAAGGTCGAGGTCATTGGCGTGTCTGAGTAAACTCTGGTCCCCATAGAAGAAATGAATGAGGTGGTGGCACCTGAAACAGGTTGTTCAACCATGGGGAGAACATTTTCGGGTGCCGCGGGGGCATTGGGATCATGGTAGGTGAGTTGGTCAACCGTGACCACGCGTCCCTCATGCGGGAACATCATGATATGAAAGACGGTAGAAGCAACCGCCCGCATGGCATACATGTAGCTGCGGCCAAGTAAAAGGTTATAATCAAGCTATGCATTAATAAACTTGATGTTTATGAGGACGGTTTTTCCAGCCAGCTGGACGGGAACGTTAGTTAATAGGCCTTGTGGTTGAGCCGATCGGCCGTCGTAGGCTCGCAATGCAGTAGAGGACTGCTGGAGAGGGGGGATCCCATTTTCTGCCAGATGGAGGTGGGCATGACACATGTAGAGGCACCTTCATCAATAATGCATCGATGGACGACAAAATTCCAAATGGAAATAGAAACTTGGAATGCTAAAGTGGAAGGCATGCGGGGTTCGGATTGGTCCAAATCAAATGCCATTAACTTCGAATCATTCGGATTGATATCCCCAATGGCTGAGAGTAAGGTCTTGCGCTGCGAAGGGCAGTTTTTTAAAACTTCTAACGCAGACATGGCTGCGGGAGATTGGGCTAAGTCATCGACAATGTTGTAGTTTGACGCAGCCCACGCATTGGGGTTATTGTTGAGACGATGAAGTGGGAAACGAGGTGCTTTGGGAGCGCCATCTAGTGGAGGTGGAGGTATACGTAACGCCTGATCAGTGGGATGAACGTTAGTGGGTTTATCGGTGGGAGGGGCTTCGGGGGTGGAGCCATATTGGTTCCGTCGGGTCTGGAGGTTGACCTCATCGGAGGACATTATCAACAAGTGGTGGGTCCCTGATTCAAACATGGGTTGATCAAGGGCAACGTAAGTGATTTGTTGGGTTGGCGCGTTAGCTTGAGGGGGAGCCAACGGTTGGGTGTTCACTACGCCTTGGGTTGATAAGGGGTTTTGCAATACCAAAGGTGGCTGCTGAGGTTGTGGGGGGTTTCGTAGTGCTTGAGGAACCGCATGCCCTTGGCGGTGGGCATCTTTAGCCCAAAGTTGCCGAACTCGTTCCATGTCTGGGAAAAAATTTGTGTAGTGTCCATAGACCCCGCAAATAGAACAAGGATAGTTTGTTTGCAAATTGGGGTTTTTATCCTGCTTGGGCGGGCGATCAGGGTTTTGGTTAGCAGGGGCCGCATTATTATTAGCAGGGGGATTAGGGAGTTGAACAGCTTGCTCGGTAGGTTGGTTTTGGCCCCTGCCATGGTTTTGTTGGCCCTGGTTACGTTGGTTGTTCTGGTTTTGCTGCAGGTTTTGTTGGGCGTAAACTTGCCCTTGAGCAGCAGGTGGATTCTGAGGTTGCGCAGGTGCTGGAGCAGGCTGCGGTGGATGATATGTAGGTGGAGGCTACGCAGGTGCAGCAACTTGAGGGGGTTGGTGATAGGGCTGTGGAGTGGGTTGTGGGTTTGCCGTAGCGGCTACCTGTGGCTGGTAATAAGTGGGTTGGGCTTGTGAAGGCGCAGGAGCTGGTGCAGCCTGCTGGTGGTAGTAGGACTGAGGTGCGACCGGGGGGGCGTAAGCAGGATTCGCATGACCGAAACTCTGAGGTGGACATGAGGGTCCATGGGTATGGTGGTGATGTGTCATGGGAGCATACGAGTTGGTGGCTCCAGGCTGTGAGGTAGCCTACGAAAAGTCACGGCCAGGAGTAGGACATGCGATGGAAAATGGTTGAGGATGCGAGGAAACACAGCCAATGATGCCGTCAGAAGCGTGGGATGCCCCCGGCGCATCCTACTGGGAGGAATTGCAGTGAGGGGCATCAGGTATAATGGTATAGAGATAACCCGACTGGGCATAAATGAGGTCGAATTGTTGGGCCTTAAGGATGGCCTCTTCTTCTGACTGGGGTCTTTCGGATGCCACGTCCTTAGCAATGATAGGGAGAAGGGATTTGAGGAACCAATCTAGGAAGATCCGGTCGTCTAACTTGATCTTGCATAAGCTACGGCGTCAACGCCACTCATGAATGTGGTCCATGATGTGGGTAGCCGTGTTTTGTCTGCACGATAGGAGGATCTCAACGCCCACGTCATAGCGGACAAGTAACTGGAAGAACTGCAGGAAAGTCGAGGCAAGGGAAGCAAAGGTGGCATGGGTTCCATGGGGTTTCTCGATATACCACTTGGCAGCTGAGCCAGTGAAGGTGCGCTGTAACAGATGGAGGCGAATAGAGTCGTCTACTATGGAGTTGGAGGAACACCATAGATGGAAGGACATAATGTGGTTTTTTGGGTCCTCACCTGCCTTGCCCTCGAACTTAGGGATGTCAGAGGGGAGCTTGGTGGGCATGTGAGGCCACGCAGGGTTGTGTCTGATAGGGTCTTTGGTCAATCTGGCTAGGTCAGGTAGGTTGAGGCTAGCCATAAATGGCAAACTGGAAGAAGGATGTGACACGTTAGTGGGTTGGATCAAGTTGGGGCCGATGCCCTCAAGTGGAGGGGTAATGTGAGGGAGGATGCCCCCAAGTGGGGGAACTAAGGTGGTATAGGACGGTCCTGCACCACCATGGGTGGTATGAGTCACTAATGGAGTGGGAATAAGTATTCCTATTGCGGGAATAGGTGCCGTGAGGGGAACGGTAGATGGGGGCCCCATGGAGGGCATACCCATAGCAGGTGTGGTAACTGGTGTAGTGGTGGATGTGCCACCAATGGTCCCTACCAAGATGGGAGTGGGAGTCATGCCAGCCATGGGGCTAGTAGGGGTAGTGTAAAGGGGGTTCTCAGACTCTGGCTCAGAATCAGAGGTAAAATAAGGGGCATCAATATCTGGTGACGGAGTCCTATGCCGCTGACGAGTGGAGTCAAGTGACAAGGCTCGAGAGCTATGATAAGTGGTATCAAGTGAGAATGATCTGTGTCGATGACGGATGGTGTCAAGTGAACCGTGTTGTGGGGGCTCGCCTCTGAGGCGCTGAGAATGTCTCGGGGACTCAATGGTGACCGATGGTGTCAAATCTCTGTGGTTGGAGGTGAGTAAAAACCAGCTCAAAAAACCTAATGCAACCGAGTGTGCAGAAGGAGAGCTCAAAAATAAGGCATTCAGGCCAACAACCAACTCAAAACACCTACTGTAACAGCTGTGCTACAATAGGCGGAGTGTCAACATAAATGGTCAGAATACCAACAAGCAGTAGGTTTTCTAAAAACAAAAAAACAGTGGACTCACTAGAACAAAAGGAGGTAAGGGAGCATGCAAACACCTAACTAAAAGTATTCTGACTCAACTAGGCATATCCTCTGCAAGGTGATGAAATCCAAGTCAGACAATATGAATAGGAAAGCCAAGTGGCTAAGATATCCCCCTACCGGGAGGGACACCGGGAAGTCAATCCTAGAAGAATGGCAACTAAGATACCCCATTCATGACACGTCCAAAAAGGTGAATCTGCCGCTTGGTCCTTTTACCGCAATACCCCTATACAGGGATATCCCGAGAAATGCGAAAGGTAGCCCTTCAGTTACTGAATGGAGTATGGTATTCCACTCAGGCCTCCGGAACCAATCTCACAACTTCAACCCTTCTAAGGGAGAGGCCCTTTGGTAAACTGGTTGTGACCGTGCCAAAAAATACTAGGGGATTTTGGTTCCCTAATTGGACAACAACTATGTCTCAAGTGTAAGTAACCGAGGGGTGTTATTGGAAGCCTATCCCCCCGATCCTACTTAACTACAAATATTCTTTTTGTGTTCCCCAAGTGGGGTTAGAATGTTGGTTGAGTTAAGTAGTTTTTTAAGTCTCACTTGAATTAGGTGACAGAGTGTGTGCTCGTGAGGTAATGAACCAAAAATAGAAGTGACACACAAGGGGGCCAACTTTCTATCTAACAATGATACTGAATTTAAAACTTAAGCATGCAAAATTTTCTAAATTAAACTGCTGAAATTTTAAAAGAAATGCTGTAAACGGGAACAAAAATAATGATGCAGAAAAGGCTGTATGGAAGTAGGGCTGCAGGTAGAACAAATGGCTGTGCAGATGCAGAAAATATTGCAGCAAAGGGGCTAGGTTCAAAAACAGAAAAACGGCAGAAATCAGGCCATGGGTATGTGGCTAAATCGTGCAGTCGGACCGCGGGTTTAAAGGAAACAGTCGTGGGCAGGTCGCGGCTTTTTGGCCGATAGAAGCAGTCGGACCACAGGAGAAGGGCAGACAGACGCGGTCGGGTCGCAACTATGGGGCTGAAAGTCACGGTCGGGACGCAGCTAAGGGGCTTAAAGGCGCGGTCGGGACGCAGGAAAATGGCCAACAGGCGCAGTCGGACCGCAGCAAACAGGCTGATTAGCCGCGGCGGGATCGCAGGTATCAAACTTGAATTCACCGGCAGGGCGCCGGAAACGGTCTGATAGCCGCGGTCGGGTCGCAGGTAAAGGCCTAAAAGGCGCGTTCGGGATGCGACTGCAGAGGGAAAAAATGCGGTTTACGGCGGCCGAAAGCGACAGCCGAAAGGAAAAAACGAAAACTATTGCAGAAAATAAACCAGCGGAGTCGCCAAAACTGTAGCTAGGGTTTTACCCCTAGCTTATGCGAATGAGCACCTACTAAGGAGAATGGATTCCTTAGTAGCAGTTCAGTAAAATGTAAACTAAAAAGATAAACAGAAATAAAAACCAATCTAAACATGTGCATGCAGGAAACAAAACGACAAAATAGAAAGAATTGTTTTTTATTGATCTTACCTCCAATGTGGAGGTTGGTGAAGCCCTTTGCACTGGTCCGAGTAGGTGGCTCCGAGCTCCAAGCTGCTCCTTCTCTTTCTCCAATGGTGTAAATGGGCCAAAAGGGGCTCTCAATGGTGAAAGTAGCTCAAGGGTGAGCTAGGGTTTCAAGAGCAATTCTGGCAGAGTCAAAATACTTAGGATTCTCCACTGCATCATCATCTTTTGCTGATATGGAAGCTACATCATAGGTATGCCTACCCACTATACTGGTGTCATCGTCCTCATATGCTACTG
>LPNX010827022.1:5011-49516 GCA_001517045.1 Pseudotsuga menziesii
GGTGACAATAGTTTTAATTATTTTATATAAAATAATAAAATTGGTTATTAACCAATTAATAATATTATATATTTTTTAATTACTAAGTCTTATTCGAACTTTTCCATCCTGATTTATTAATATTATATAACATTTTAATAACTAAGCCGTACCAATCCAAATAATAAGGTGACTACATAATTGAAAGACATACACATTAAAAAGATAAAAGATATGTCAACATGACAAATATTATGTAATCTTTTCTATGCATATGTTTAATTTATATTATATAAAATAGTGTCATGATATCATCCTGACAATAGTTTTAATTATAAAATACTGTCATGATATCATGCTCAAATTATTTTATATAAAATAATAAAATTGGTTATTAACCAATTAATAATATTATATATTTTTTAATTACTAAGTCTTATTCGAACTTTTCCATCCTGATTTATTAATATTATATAACTTTTTAATAACTAAGTCGTACCAATCCAAATAATAAGGTGACTACATAATTGAAAGACATACACACTAAAAAGATAGAAGATATGTCAACATGACAAATATTATGTAATCTTTTCTATGCACATGTTTAATTTATATTATATAAAATACTGTCATGATATCATGGTGACAATAGTTTAAATTATTTTATATAAAATAATAAAATTGGTTATTAACCAATTAATAATATTATATATTTTTTAATTACTAAGTCTTATTCGAACTTTTCCATCCCGATTTATTAGTATTATATAACTTTTTAATAATTAAGCCGTATTCAAACTTTTGTTATGATAAGGTGGCAACATAATTGAAACTTTCGAACGCTTCAATTATAAAGATAGGGTGACAACATAATTGAAACTTTCGAACGTTTCAATTACAACAACACATGAGTCGTCTTCATAATAACAAATCTAATGTATAAAAATCACGATTACAACTTGTGAATATTTTTTTTTTCAATTCTTATATCGTTGTCATCCATGGCAATCTCCACTTTCCATTTCGTGATTTAGAGCCCTAATTTTAAGTTTTAAAATGATTTATCATGCAAAGAGATGGGGCTCTTTTATATATATATATATATATATTTATTACAAGGATATTATATTACAAGGATGGGATGTGACTGATATTATAATACAAGGATAGGATAGAATCTATGTGACACAACTACATTAGTGAATCGATTTAAATTTCAATTCTATATAAATATAAGTCAAACTTGAATCGATTCACCAATGTTGTTGTGTTATTCATAGACATATACGTTAAATTTAAAATTGATTGGATGATTTTAATATTATTATTATTAAATAGTATTTATAAATTTATTGATCATTAATTTTATGTTAAATATATTTTTATATAATCTAAATATATTGTACGGTATGCCATGTGTCCAATATTTCCTTTATACAACTGAAAATACTACCACATATAGCCTAGTTCGTCTTCTTTCGGATGTAATTAGTCTCACTCAATATGGATATTGAATTCATTAGATATAACCTTTTACCCTCTAACACATGTTTTAGACTATGTCACAACAGAATTTGAGCCCAAAATCCGACGGCTGCCATGTCTGAAATTCGACAATAACCTATTGGTTATTCGACAACCTCAATTTTTTTTGTTGTCGATGGAATAACGTCGAATATTCGACGAAATTCCAATACCCATCGATTTTTCAACGTACTAATTCGAAAGCTTTCACCCCTACGTTGTCAAATGTCCAACGCCTTCTCGTCAAAAGTTCGACTTCCTCCTCATCGAACATCCGACGGACCCTTGTCAAAACTCCGACGTCTCCTTGTCGAATGTTAGACAATTCTTCTCTAAAAAAATTGAGATTATGCCATCAAATTAGAGGAATAGTGTGTCGAATTTTGGACGCTTTCTCATCGAAATTCCAAGGGTCTCGCTTGTCGGAGCTATGGCTACCTGGTTGGACGAGGCCGCAGGTCGTCGAAAATGCTATCAAATTTGCGATGAGGGATCGTCGGTTGTCTGACAAGTGCTCTTGTCGGATCTTTGGCAGCCTCGTCCGACGTGGCCATAAGACGTCAGAAATTTGACGTGGGTTTGTATAGCTAAAAAAAAATCATTTTTGTGCTATGGTGATGGAATATTTCACAAATTTCAACAAAAAAAAAAATTTGTTGTCCTAGTTTCTACTATAGGTTATTTTATTATTTACTCATTTGAATTAAGAAATGTAAGTACAACATCGATGAGGATCGCATTTTAAATTTTTTGTCGCTATATATTCCAGAGTCTATAGAACCTGGATAAGATTTACACTCTAAATTTGTAAATTGTGTAGGTGCAATTACATCAAAAACTAAAACGCCACCATTGGTTGCTATCTCATGGTGAATGTTAGTTCTCTATGGTGATTCATCCAAATTATATGCACACCAGTCCATCAAGGGTGAAGGCTATGCAGAGAGTAATTTCTCAAATTAAATGTTGTTATTGAGCGATTTCCAAGGCTTCTTTCATTGAAAGTGAAGTTAAATGAGCAATTGAGAAGTTTTCTTTTGTGCAAAGATAAGATGAGATAATTTTATTAATGTCTATTGTCCACTAATGAATGAGAGAAGGTCAACATGACTATAATGTACAATCACTCGTCAATAGACTATGATATTTTCTAGAACTCTTCTATTTACTAAAATGCTAATGAAAAATAGGGATGATACAAATGACAATAAGATAGAGGCCTGGATTTAGATCAAGAAAAAGAGGAAAATACTAAGAGGCACAAGGAATTGTCTTAACATCCACTGCATCTCTTATAACATGCAAATATGATGAAATGATCCTATGGATGTCGATACTGAACAAGTATGATGGTTCTACCCCATTTAGTAAATATTTGAATTTCTAAAGATAACACCAATACAGTGCAATTGGGAGATTATTGCACATGTATTTTCTAAACATGTTTTGGGAGTTTGTCTCAAATAATGTAGAGAAAAAAAAAACAAGTACATGATTTCAGTGTATTAGAAGACTTGTCACTTGTGTATCATGTGGTCACAATGACACATGTTCCAAAGAGTTAAAATATTTTTTTGTTGAGTAACTTCCCAATTAGAAGAGTTATAGTTCCAAAAAAAATAATTGGATGCCATTAATGATATTATCAATATTAGTTTTGATTTGGAAATATATTTCTGAAAGTTATATTTAGAGATAAACCTTTTGGTATAGAAATATCAAACACTATACATCCACAGTAAGTTACCGACATTACAATAGTGTTGGAAGATGTTTTCTAAAAGTTACAATAATACATGATGAATCACTTTATTGATGTTAGTGGGTGGACCAATGATGTTGTGGGTGGATTGACATCTCTTATGATAGGTTACAGTTTTGAATAAGTTGTTAGTTCAATGATTCTATAGTATTGTAGAATTGTGGTTTAGAAAATTTGTTTTAGAAGAGTATTGGACTCATGGTTTTAGGAAATTTGTTATTTAGTAAAGTTACTGTATAGGGAAAGGTGTTGGAATAATAAGGCTAAGTTGTGTGTTCTGCAAGGTTAAGTTTTAGGTAGACAGGTCATGGATACTTTGGTGAACTATATGGTTAGGTTTCCAACCCTTGAATGTTGAAAGACTCTACAAAATTATGTTGTTGGCTGGTCAAGTTGTTGAAGATAGAGGATATTCCTAATGAACTATTCATGTATCTAACAATGGGTTGAGTTCCTTCACTGTTGATATGTAACACTTTTGATACCTTAAACACAGTTTCATATGCTTCCTGTAAGTTGGACATGACTTCAAATGGCATGCGGTTAGTCAATAGTTCCCAAAGAACAATGGAAAAACGTCATACATCAACCTTATTGTTGTAGTGATTTTTGTCTCCCTACCGTAATGTGAATGTATTGTAAAGATGCATAGACCCCACTTATGATTTATTTCATTTTGAGTATCTCACAAGACAAAAAAAGCATATTTACTTTAAAAACACAAGATAACAACACACTGATGAAATTTCCAAGGGTATATAAACCTTAGGATCGATTTGACAATTTTCATTCCCAAATAGCTAATGTTTGTTCAGTCATGAATTCTACACATTGCAGAAAGTGATTATCTTGGGTTCCATTGAGTAGATTTTCATTTTTTTGCAATAGATTGTATTCATATACTTGCCTAGCAGCACAAAGTGACTAGTTTCAAGAAAACTCCACATCATTGGAAGAGTGGGATGTTACTTGTCAGCCTTGATACTAATGCATATCACCCAAGATGATAGATAAAGCATTGTGACGATCATTAAACTCAAACGAGATATCATCATTATGATACGGTTATAAATGAATCCAGATGCATGTCTTGGGTGACATCAACAAAGTGGCAGAATATTAAACATACCAAACTATGTAAAGTGTGATAGTGTAAAGTTAAACAAAAATTATAAAAAAGTAAAGGATTTAAATCTGTAAGGTCGAAAGATGAGCAATAATAGAGGGTCCAAGAACGAAAAATATTCGATACAAGATTTGTATGAATATATGACAAATACACTCAACTTGTATAGCACAGACTTGATTTCAAATGACAGAGATATTGTAGGAGTTAATATATCAAGTATTGTTTCTTGTTTCTATTGAAATTGCTCGCTTAGACATATTATAAAATATTATATTGATCATTAGGCCATTCATTAAATAATTTATATCTGTAAATTGATGATACTGCATAAAGTCAATGTTACTAGGTAAACTACAATTCAAACTAATGCTTTACTACTCATTATTCTAATATGAAAAATCTACCATAGAAAGGAAGAGGAAAGTACTGACTGTTCAGATACTCTTGAATCTCTCCACTAGAACCTATAAGTTTCCAAGTAGAAATATATATTCCCCGAATGTGAGTGATGGGTCCATGAGAAGTCCCTCCAAGATGCAAACTACTTTTAAAAATTAATATAACAACTTAGTGAAACAATATTAAGGAATATGCAGCCCTTAAACCTAGGGATTTTAACCCTAGATTTCATCCAATTCTTTTCAAAGAAGTAACCTATAAGTGAAGCATCAAAATATAGGAAACCTATATAAAGGAACAACCTACTCCTGGGAATTTAATGCTTCACCTTGAAGGCTCCAATCCCAGAAGCGTTGTTCCATGCTAGAGTATGTGATGTTACATGGATAAATGATCTAGACATTAGAGGAAATTTCAACTCAAATTGGGCCTCCTAAGGAAAATTAATAAAATAATAGTTAAAATAATAAAATAATATTTATTAATTTTAGAGGAAGAAAAGAAAAAAACTAATTTTTTGTTCGTATTTTCGACATATCTCCGTGTGTTTTTACCCAAATTTCAACCGAGAGAGCTCATTGGATGCGGAATTAAATTCTGCATCCAATGAGTACCCACTCAGCATACTTTGATGGTCCCCGCTACCCCAAAAACAAGAAATACCTGAAAAATGTGATGATGTCATCATCACATTTTTTTAGGTATTTCTTGTTTTTGGGGTAGAGGGGCCCGCCAAAATTATGCCAAGTGGGTACTTGTTGGATGTGGAATTTAATTCCACATCCAACGAGCTCTCCCTATTGAAATTTGAGTAAAAACATAGGGAGATATGTCGAAAATACGAACAAATAAAGTAGTTTTTTATGATAACTATCCCAAATTTATATTAAAAAGTTGTTTAAGAGGTGCTCCCTTTTTTAATTTTAAATAATTTTGATTGGCTAATACATGATGACATGGAATTTGTATTATTTTTGGAAGGGCCATTTTAAACTGAAATTTCCTCTAATGTATTGATTACGATCACACTGTAAAGTGACCCCTAGAGGGGACAGTTACTTAAACAACATTCATGTTGGTCATTGTATAAGGAATCGCCCTAAAAGGGATGACATGTTGCACCAAACCTAAACAAACCTCAAAAATCTACTACTTCATGGAATTGCATCAAACCATGATTAATGAAATTCCCATATTTACTAATTTAATGCATATAATTGACCAAATTTATGTCAAACTTCCTTATAATTATTTCATATTGAAATTTATGTGATTTCATTGTGGAAAGAGTCCTCAATTCTACCTAGATCTAATGGTTGAGGCTGAGTTTCAATCCCATAATTAATGGTTTATGGATGTTGCCATGTGTTATTGCTGATTTTACCACACATGGTTGATCACACTTTTATGGCCTTCCATGTCCCTCTGCACACTCTTTGGACCCCATGGACTTCTTTTTTACCTTTGATGTTTCCAAGATCATCCATAAAAACACTCATTATTTGTTGTACATGACTGTTTATCCCTTTCTCGTGTATATATGCGGATATTACCCCTAAACCCGCGTACATCGAGATGTGTGCAACAGGACAAATGTTTTTGAAATTTTCCTTGATGTGGATCCAACTCACTTGTCTCTTAGCCTTCCATATGCATCGAGATCGCTCGAATTTGACCTTCCATTACCCCATTGAAGCACTATATAAGGAACCCTTTGGATACATTGAAGAGGAGGAATTGAAGAGTAAGAAAACTATAGTCCATTGTTATCGTAGCTTGCTTATACTTGAGTCTACATCCCTTTGTCCCTTAGAGCACTTTGTGCTCTTCCCAAGCTTTCCTTTGCTTGTGAGCTTGCTATCGAGAGATATAGGATTGAGGTGGTGGAGGCTCAGGTGGATGACTCAGTTTCTCCGGTTCGCAGACGTGCCGACAGAGGTTGTCACTTATGTAATCTCTGATTTACTTAATAGAAATATCTTTTCCTGTCCAATGATGTGCATTTAAATGAATATTGAATCCATGGATGTGTTTAATTGCTTGTTTATCATTGATTATATATGCTAGAGTAGGCCTAACACTATATTATATAGCATGCTTGCCTTGTTTACTGTTGTTGAGAGTAAGTTGATAACGCAAGCGGGATTAGAAAAAGCTCAACGGGGATCTACTACAACCGTCCGGAATAAGGTATGCTTTGAGATCCTTTAGTGTTAGATGTTTTATTTATCTAGAATATTGGGAAGGGATTGATTTCTGCAGTTTCTTTGTTTGTTGTGGTACACCCCAAGCCATAGGAATTTTTCTCCGTAACAGAATTGGAGACCATACTGGGGACGTTCCTCGTTGTTTTTATTTGGGGGTTTTCGGCATTCAATGTACTTTTATTGCTCTGATTTTTCTGTTTTTGTGTCGGGTCTGGGGGCATGATTACCCAGTAGTATCTTGAAGGAGTAAATTTTTTCTCGGTTTTTCCATTTACCTTATTTTTCTATCTTTTTCTTCCTATACGCAGGTTTTGCTTTCACAGTCGCGTATACACGCGGGTTTTCCTGGAAAAATCGTGTATGTACGTAGGTTTACTGAGAACACTCGCGTATGCCCTGATTTTTTGCTTTTTTGGAAAGATTAAGTGTTGCTGGGTGAGTTTGGGTGATTGCTGAGTCTTCTTTGATGCTTCTGGAGTCTGTATCTCCCCTCTGTTTCTAACCAGAGACTCTTTTTTAATTGATTTTTGAAAAATGTTCTTGTCATTTCATTTTCTATTTTTTGTTTTGGGATTAGTGCATTAGGTCTCTTTTACCTTAGAGATTTGCTTGGCTGCTGTTTGTGAGTGCTTGCAAATTCTGAGGGTTGTAGATTCATACTTTTGATTTTTATCTCATTAAATTCAAAAATACAAAAACATTTTGCTTTTTTGCATTGTTATGCATAAGTTTGCATTTTTCATTTAGCATGGTACTTGCATTAGGTTTTCTTGGTGAATATTAGTCATATTTTCATACAGGAAATGATTGCATATACATTTGAAGGAAAAATTTTGCACTTCACGTAGTAGCATACCCTGTTTTTCATTCGACACGGTGCATTTTCATTGATTGTTAGGTGTGCATTCTACTTCTTGTTGCATTATAACATCATTAGTTGTACGACCATTTACCCTTTGAGTAATAAATCCAATTAAAATCAACACATAATAAAATGAATTACACTCTTTTCTTTTTAGGGTGCACCAACAAGATTAGGTTTTAGGGTCTTGGAATAGTTCATTGTGAGTCAATTCTCTAAGACCACTAAACAAAACAATTAGATGTCTATTTAGCTAAGAGTGTGAAATCCTTTATATAATTAGTGTTCTCAGGATCCCCCTCTTACAAGGGAGTTAAGCACAAGGCAGTGTGGGCGATTATGATTGGGATAACCCCTGGTTGTAACTGAGTAGCACTGGAGATATTTCTAGGATTGTATTTGTATTTGGGGGCTCTTTCGAGAGTTTTGGGCTTTGATACCCTACCCATATGGTCAATCCCTCCTGCGACTGTCTGCCTGAGCATTGAGTATATCGAGGTGACCTTAGTTTCCTTACCTAGGTTATCAAGGGGGTATCTACAGAGATTATTCTACAGGTGTCCTGTCCAGGTAGGGGTCGGACAGCACAATCGCTATATGCATTGAAGGTGAGGGCCACTATAATTGGTTACGAACCTTCGCTTGTTGTGTATGGGAGTCTCAAGCCTCTCCTAGGTAAGACATACCTGCTTCATTTGGGAGTTCACATATCCTACCCTTGTTTACTTGTGATTTAGATTTACATTTTATAGGTGTATGCTCTATGCACGCTAGTTTTCCTAGGGTTTGCATAATTAGATCGAGTCTTTTTATTTTTTGAGTCATTGTGTATTTGAGCACGGAATCCCACCATTCTCATTGTTTAGCAGGAATTCCACCTTCCACGTCTCCTCATCCTTTGGGAGAGAGAACTAGACAGTCTGAGCAGACTACTTCTCACTTTGATTCACACACCATGGGAGATCATGAGGATGAGATTCCAGAGATGTATTCTCCACCTCATGAGGTTGGGGAGGAAGATCCTATTAGCACATATGATGCTTCACACAAACAACCCTCATGATCTGGTTATGATCCCTCATTCACAGGTCGCCAGTATTGGTTTTCAGGCGATGAGACTCACCATGAACCCATAAGCACTAGTCATGTTAGATATGACATGTCTGATATCCCTGCACCTGATTCGGAACATCACGTTGAGTCAGAAGTTGGTCCTAACACTACGCATGGGAGCACTCCAATCCCTTTCCATGTGGATAGATTTGGGGGCACTAGTCACATTGCATCCTCCATCCCTGTGGTGGAGGCAACTTCACATGTTCATCCTAGACCTAGTATTAGTAATCCTACGTGGACACCAGAACTGAGACAAGTGAACATTGGGAACACCACTTACATTTCTTCACATGTCCCTTCATCTTCAAACCCTGTTCCTTCGAATGCATTTTTAACAAATCATCCTACCCCTAGTTCACGTGGGCCTTCAGGCCAAAATGTTGCTACTAGCCATGTTCATTCTACAACTGCTTGCACGGTAATATCTCAAAGTTATGTACCTCCTATTGTGTTAGCAGGTCATGTACTTGTTTCTGGATCATCTCATGTTCCAGCTTCTGGAGCTTCCCACACCCTTAACTATGGACATTCTCATGTTACATCCCATGGAACAACTTATGGAGCTTCTCATGGACACTCGTATGCACCGCACTATGGACAAAACTATCAACCATATGGGTACGGGTATCAACAACTTGCTTACTCTTCCAATTATGGCTTTGTAGTGCCTCATAATCAAAGCACCCCACATCATAATGCTTCCATGAAACCCTACATGGGAAAATTGGAGGAGGTTATTATGGCCAAGGCCATGGTATTTATAGCAATCAACCTTACACGAATTGAAACTACCAGGGAGCATGGAATCGACCGGCTCAACCTAGGCTTCCTTTCCTTTCAACTTTGAACTTACCTGACTTATCGATATTGATGAACGATCTTATGTCTCATAACCTGGCATGGGTAGATATCCCTAACAAGCTTCCTTCAGACATTCCCAAGTTTGAAGGTAAGGCTGGTGAAGATCTTGGTGAGCATGTCACAACTTTCCACCTTTGGTGCTCTTCCAATTCCTTACATGATGATTCCATTCATTTGAGGCTATTTCGACGCACCCTAACAGGTTCTCTAGTGAAATGGTATATAGAGTTACTTGGGGGGGCTTATGTTACATTTGATGATCTTGCGTTGACTTTCCTTAATAATTTCTAGCTACCCGTATGTTACGACGTCGGTACTGAACTCTTGTCGACCTTCCGGGAAGATAAAGCCACACACATTTTGGATCATATTCAAGAGGGGTGTAGACGAAAATGGTTAATCAAAGCTTTTATACCACCATAGTTTCTTCTTGAGTGGTTCCTCAAATCTTTATTACCTTACATAGCGAAGGATGTTTTGACATCTGGAGTTCAAAATGACGAACATGCTATTTTTAGGGCACAAGAGTTAGATTTGATCTATGCTCAATCTGTAATTTTGTATAAGATTATACCTAATGCTCCTAGGTCCAATTTTGACCCCAAGGTCAATCCTGGGCCACATGTCAATGGTATTGTGAGTTGTACAAGTACCAAACCTGCGGACTCGATTGTGAAACAAGTAAGCCAATTGTCAATTAACCAATATACATCGGGACAAACTACGGCTTTGTCTCAACCTACCCAATCTATGAATGTACTTTTCATGCAAACGTCGAACCCAAAAGGCAACTAGCAGCCTGGAAGGAATAAGAAAAAAGGAAAAATAATCATAAGGGTGGGAACAAAAACGAAAATGCTAATATTAATGACAAGAACACTAATGCTGGGGGGGACAAGAAGTCTAAACATAAGGTAAAGTTTCCTTGCAAATTGTGTAAGGAGGACCATCTCACTCACTTGTGCCCTCGTATGGAAGATTCCTTGAGGTTCATAGCATAGGGCCCAACTATGTTAACTAATCCTTTACCCAACAACCAAAATATGAACTCGAGGACCACTGATCCTGGTTGTGCATCGGGTGAAAATCAAAACCCTTCGGAGGACGCTAGTGGTCATGGATGCATCAACATGATGAGTGTTGCTAAGGTTGTGACTCATACGAAAGGCTATGGTTCGTCACAACCAGACCTTAGGAAAGAACCTTCACCACCTGAGAGCCCTTTGCAAATAAAAAATCCTATGGATAAACCTGAAGCTCCACCTCACATTCCTAAGGGATTCTTAAAGCATTGGGGGCACAATCCTAATTCCCAAGCCACCCAGAACTATCAGCTATCAAGGATTTGCACCAGACTCCTTGTGCAATTTCCACATTAGAAGTGCTTCAGAGTTGTCCTCCACAGAGGAAAGATTTTGTATCTTCTCTTGGGGTCAGTGATGATAACTATTCTACTATGATCAAATTTGAAACCATGGGAGTACAGCCTCTCTTTCCTTACTACGTGTCTATTTTGATTCATGTGTAGTGTCTTAACAACACTGTCAAGCATACTCTCATTGATGAGGGCTTTGCCGCTTCCGTGATGTCTTTGTATTGTTGGAAGGGCTTGGGTTCTCGCGAGTTGTCTCAATCCACTACTATGTTGACAACTTTCGATGGTATATCATTTCAGCTGCATGAAATTATTCCTTCCTTAAAGTTCCAATTGGGAGGGAATATTGTCGCGATCGAGGTAGAGGTGGTTGATGTGCCCCTTGACTACAATATTTTGTTGGGTCGGAATTGGATGTATAGTATGCAAGTTGTATCTTCTTCCCTCTTTCGAGTGATATGCTTTACTTTTAATGCAAATATTGTTACGATTGATCAAACGTCATTCCAAAATATGAGTTTCAATGCATCATCGAGAGCTTCTATCCCGATTATCGATCATTCTCAGCCGACAACTGGGAGTGTGGGCGTAGTTATGTACCCTTCTCTTATGGGAACCTTTAATTGTCCTACGCCCATTTTTATGATTGGTTTTAGTTTTTGTGGGGATTCATCCTGTTAGTTTTTATCATTCAAGATAGCATTATGTTAGGATCTTTAACTGAGAGAAAAACAAGTACACCAATCAAACACAAGAGACAATGAACATAGTGTTTTTCCTCAGGGAAACCATAAATGTAGAAAACACCGCAACTTCCTTAGAGATAGAATCAACACCAAAAGTAAAACCGCAAAACAGTTAGATGATCTCCTGACAACAATAACCTCTTTCTTCTTTGCCCCAGTGTCTTTCTCTTCCTTAGCTATGCACTACAACTAAGTGTGAGTGAGTGTGTGTTAGATAGAGAGGCTAGCTCTCTATTTATACTAATTCCCAACATGACTAAACCCTACTAGGGATGACCTATCTAGGAGATTCTAATAACCCTAGTTCCCTAGAACTACATGGACTTTAACCCTTGATCAATAGGGGGTTACCCATAATAACTTGACATGACTTGTTTACATTATAGATCCTCCCAATCGGAACATCGGGGCATGAAATGATTCAATTACATTACAAATACATCCTGATATTAACATCGGGTTACAATACATAAGAAATACAAGTGAATACATTCTGAAGTTACATATTCATCAACACTCCCTCTTAACTAGGAAGGTATTCTCTCGACACAATTTATCAGCACAAGTCTTCTTCTCTGTATCATCTGGGTCATCGTCAATTTCTTGTCATATTAATCTTCAAGTCATCTTCATCTGGATATGGATCATCAATCGATCTGGATCATCATCACTGGATCTGGATCATCACTCGATTTGGATCATCATCACTGGATCTGGATCATCACTCGATCTGGATCATCATCACTGTATCTATATCATCACTCGATCTGGATCATCACTATTGGATCTGGATCATCCCTATTAGATCTGGATCATCACTTGATCTGGATCATCTCAATGACATCATAACTGGATCTGAAGCATAGCTCAATCTGGATCATCATTGGGTCATCATCATATGTGCTATCTCATGATTCTTCTCGTCACAGGAAGTTCTACAGAGCAAGCCCTTTTTCATGTTGGTTGTATGCATGCCTCCTCCTAGGTATTTGGTAGCCCTTATATCTGACCTACTCACCAGAATGGCCATCACTCACATCTGACCTACTCGTCAGGAAGGCACAACACTTACATCTGACCTACTCATTAGAATGGCATGCACGCATGTCTGATCTTGTAGGAACCAATACTACAGTCATATTAGAATGGCTTAGCACTCATATTTGACATGGAAGGAACCAATCCTCTCACCATGATAGAATGGTTCAGCCCTTACATATGACCTACTCATCAGAATGGCTTCCAGACTCATCACTTCCCCTTAGAAGGGACCTCGATCTGGAGAACACCAAGCTTCCCCTTGAAGTACTCAAACTTCGCTCTGGCCAATGGCTTCGTCAACACATCAGCTATCTGATCATCCATCACAACATATTGGAGCTTCACTACTCCCATCTGCACCATATCCATGATATAGTGATACTTGATATCGATATGCTTCGACTTGTCATGGAACATTGGATTCTCTGACAACTTCACACAACTCTGGTTGTCACAATGTAAACAAGTAGCATCCATCTAGAGATCAAATAAATCAGACAGTAGCTTCATCATCCACACTACCTCACAACTAACTGAACAAGCTACGACATACTCTGCTTCAGCTGTACTCAGTGCCACACAGGATTGCTTCCTGCTAAACCAAGAGATCACACTTGATCCCATACTGAAACAACATCCTGAAGTGAGCTTCCTATCAATGGCACTACCTGCCCAATATGAATCAACATAATCCTCTAGGTTAATCTTCTTATTCACCTCTTACTTGATCCCATAATAAATTGTACCCCTCAGGTACCTCAGAATATGCTTTGTAGCAGTCAAGTGAACATGTCTCGAATCTGTCAGGAACTAGCTCAAGGTGTTCACATCAAAGCAAATATCTGGTCTCATGTCCATCAGGTACATCAAGGACCCAATCATCTGATGATACATCATGGCATCAACTACTTCTGATGAAGCATCACTCAATAGCTTCAGGTTTGATGCCATAGGTGTCGTCATGGCATTGCAGTCCATCATCCTAAACCTCTTTAGAATCTATATTGCATACTTCCCTTGTCCAAGGGAGATTCCATCCCCACTTTGCCACACCTCCATACCTAGAAAATAATGCATCATACCCAAGTCCTTCATTTCAAACTCGGCAGCAAGCTTTCTCTTTGTATCAACAATCAACCCATCCATACCTGTCACAAACAGATCATCTACATACATTAGGAGCATCACTGGGTTTCCATCTTCAATCTTGTAGTAAAGTTTGGAATCTACTTTACTCTTGGTAAAGCCCAAACTGGATAGAAAGCTGTAAATTATGTCGTACCATGTCCTGGGTGCCTATTTCAAACTATACAGGGCTTTCTTCAATCTACATACATGAGACTCCTTGTCATGTGTCTCGAAACCGAGTGGCTGCTTTACATACACTTCCTCTTCCACTACACCATTCAAGAAAGCAGTCTTGACA
Organism: Pseudotsuga menziesii; assembly: GCA_001517045.1. Lineage (NCBI taxonomy): Eukaryota > Viridiplantae > Streptophyta > Pinopsida > Pinales > Pinaceae > Pseudotsuga > Pseudotsuga menziesii. The sequence goes on from LPNX010827022.1 coordinate 19,439, forward strand.
TCCATTTGGTGTATCTTCCATTTCATCACTGCAGCGAGAGCAAGTACTGATCTAATGGAAGTGTATCTGGCTATAGGTGCAAAGGTTTCTTCACAATCTATTCCTTCTTTCTGGGAGAAACCCCGAGCGACAAATCTTGCTTTATATTTCTCTATGCTACCGTCTACAGCATGCTTGATCTTGTAGATCCATTTGGAAGTTACAACTGAATTCCCTTTTGGTCTTGGGACAACATCCCAAACATCATTCTTCATGATCGATTGATACTCTTCGATCATAGCATCCTTCCATTCTTTCCATTCTGTTGCTTCTTCATAATTGGAAGGTTCTTTATGGATGAAATCACATAGTAATGCTACATACCCGGAGCAGGATCTAGTCCTCTTTCTTTCTCTGTGATTCTCTTCTAGAGCCCCATATCTTTCTGCACCTTAGATAACTTCTCGTACCCAAGTAGGGTTCCTCTTATGAGGATTTTTCTCTGGAGGTGGATCTACAGGTCTTTGTGGTTCTTCAAATTCTTGAACTTCTTCTTGAGTTTCTTCATTCATGGTTGCATCATGAATTCTGGGTTGCATCATGAATTATGGGTGATTCTGCTTCTTCAAATTCTTTAGTAGGTTTCTTTCTGGATTTGTTGTAAGTTGTATCTTCATCAAATGTCACATCCCTACTGATGTCAATCTTCTTGAATCCTGGGAAGTATATTCTGTAAGCCTTCGAGCTTTTAGAGTATCCCACAAATATACCCTTCTTTCCTGAAGGATCTAATTTAGTCCTCTTCTCTTTTGGAATGTGTATGTACACTGGACAACTGAATATTTTGAGATGGATGAATTCTAGTTTCTTACCGGAGAAGACTTCTTCAGGAGTCTTTTTCTCGAGTACTCCATGTGGAGTACGGTTATGTACATACACCGTTGTTCTGGCAGCTTTTGCCCAAAGATGCATAGGAAGATCTTGATCATGAAGCATTGCTCTTGTAGCTTCCATGATAGTTCTATTCTTCCTTTTTGCAATCCCATTCTGTTGTGTATTATAAGGAGTGGACAACTCCCTCTTAATCCCTGATTCTTTACATAGCTCTTTGAATTCATTCAAAGTTAATTCTCCTCTATTATTTGATCAAAAGGTCTTGATCTTCTTTTCAGTGTGATTCTCGATCAAGGCTTTGAATTCCTTGAACTTGCTGAATACGTCATATTTGTTCTTCATGAAGTAAATCCATGTCTTCCTACAAAATTCATCAATAAAAGAAACATAATATACATACCCGCTTAGTGAGCTTGATGACATAGGACCACATACATTAGAGTGGATGATTTCCAAGATGCCTTTTGCCTTTCTCTCACTACTTGGAAATGTCTTCTTTGTATTCTTTCCTTTTGCACATCCTTTGCATAAACCATCATGTTTTGCTTGAATTTTTGGAAGACCTTCAACAACTTTGCTTGCCGATGGTAGTGCTTTGTAATGCACATGTGCAAGCCTTCTATGCCAAAGCTCATTTGGATCTACTTTGTAATGGACCAAGGCTTGTTCTGGATGGCCCATTTAATTTGTACAATCCTCCTTCTTGTTCTCCAATCACTATTGCATCATCGATAGTATTTCCTTTTGGCCACATGATGACTTGACCATCTATAAATGAAACCCTCATTCCTTTTGCATCTAATGCAGATATGGAGAGAAAGTTCTTCTTGAGACTTGGTACAAACAATACATCTTGCATCTTCATAGAATTTCTAGAGTCTAGTTTATAGGAGGATTCCCCACTACCTTTTATTGGATATTAGTGGTCATATCCAAGCTTCACCTTGTGAGGTGATTCATGTTCTGAAAGTTTTACAAAGGACTCTTTGAATCTTGTTATATGTTTGGAATCCCCACTGTCTATAAGCCAATCATTTCTTCCATGTGTGATGTTTCCCATGAGAGCAGAAATCAAGACATATTCTTCTTCACTAGAAGAGTCTTCACTTTCATATCTGGTTCTCTTTTTGGATGGTTCATCATCCTCTACAGCATGAGCACGATTTCTTCTCTTGTTGCTCCTTTTCTTATTCTGTCTTTTAGGACAATCTCTTGCAAAGTGTCCTAGTTCATCACATGTATAACATCTGATTCTAGACATGTCTTTTCTAGAGTTATTTTTAGAGAAATGCTTACCTCTGGAGTGATGAGAAATTCTTTTGGTTTTCTTGGAGTGTACTATGAGAGATTGATCTTCACTTCCCATCTTCTCTTCTCGAGCTTTTATTTGAGCTTCTTCTTGAGAGCATTCTTCCCATATTCTGCTAAACTTGACTAACTTCTTTCTAGCACATATCCCTTGAATAAAGGAGTCCCATGATCTAGGGAGACCATTCAAGGTGGTCATCACAACCTCTGCATTCTCTACTTCTTCATCTACTACTTCTAGTTGTTCCTTGATCTGGGAGACCCTTGGAAAGTAATACCAGATGGTCTCAGCATTCTGGATCTTTACATTCTTCAGTTGGTTTCTCAGAGTCATCTTCCAGTTTATGTTCTTACATTCAAACAATTTGGTTAGGGCATCAAACATAGCATTAGGTGTCTTTAGGGAGGACACCTGTGGTATGAGGTGATCCTTGATTGAATCAACAATGATCCTATTTTCCATAACCAACTTATTCTTATGTAAGGCATTAGCCTCATCTCCCTTTGGAACTGGAACCTCCTCATTGATATAGGAGTCCACCTCATTTTCTTCCAGGACCAAGGAGATCCTATACTTCGAAGCTCGAAATTTGTCAGCTCCCTCAAGCTTTTCATCAAGCTTGGTATGATGAGACATCTTAACTGAGAACCTCAAATGGAAATACAAAAGATTTACATCTTACCAGGTCAAGATGTTGGATCTAGATTTGGAGCTGAAATCATGTAGTGTTGGTTCAGGAGCAGATTAGGGTTTTGCTTTTCTAAAGTTTTGTCCAACCAAATGCTTTGAACTTGATCCCTAACTTTGATTTTGGGGAGGAGATCAATCCATGCCTAGGATCACTGAAAAATTCCTCTTCGATGAAAAGCCCTAATTTTTGGTAGTAGTGTTGGGTCCAAAATTGAAAAACCTCAGAATTGGATTCTGCTTCGATAGAAATATGTGCCCTAGGGAGGAGAGTTATTCCAACCTTCTTATGCTAAAAATCTATGGAGAGAGATCCATAAAGTAGGAATCCCTAGTTCTTGCAGCTGCACAGTGTCTTCTTCTCAAGTTAGCTCTGATACCATGTTAGTTTTTATCATTCAAGCTAGCATTATGTTAGGATATTTAACTGAGAGAACAACAAGTACAACAATAAAACACAAGAGACAATGAACACAATGTTTTTCCTCAGGGAAACCATAAATGGATAAAACCCCATAACTTCCTTAGAGATAGAATCAACACCAAAAGAAAAACCCCAAAACAGTAAGATGATCTCCCAATAGCAGTAACCTCTTTCTTCTTTTCCCCAGTGTCTTTCTCTTCCTCAGCTATGCGCTACAACTCAGTGTGAGTGAGTGTGTGTTAAATAGAGAGACTAGCTCTCTATTTATACTAATTCCCAACATGACTAAACCCTACTAGGGCCGACCTCTCTAGGAGAGTCTAATAACCCTAGTGCCCCGAAACTGCATGGACTTTAACCCTTGATCAATAGGGGGGTTACCCATAATAACTTAACATGACTTGTTTACATTATATATCCTCCCGATCAGAACATCGGGGAATGGCATGGCTCAATTACATTACAAATACATCCCGGAATAAACATCGGGTTACAATACATAAGAAATACAATTGAATACATTCCGAAGTTGCATATTCATCAACACATCCTCGTTAAATTTGGTATCTTTTCATACTACCCATATGGAATATCCTTGGATTCTTCCTTCACTGAGTACTTTGAGTGTTCCCACTAAGATGGACGTGCCGTTGCCTGCAATGATGGTGGCTTATCAAGCAAATATTGATTAGGTTGCAGAGCTTAGTCCTTCCTCTTCACAGATAGAGGAGGAGGACCCGTATGTGCTGTTGGCATGGGCAGTAGAGTCATCTCACTCACATGATTTCCTTGATGATTTTTTTCCATCGGATGAAGCTATCCTTGAGGCCATGTCAGGAGTTGAGAAACCTTGGGAGGAATTGCATCATCGATCATATTTTATTCCTAAGCTTGATCGTATGGAGTGTGATGACTTTAGGGAGATTCTTAGCAAGAAGATTGGTAGCCTCATGGTTTCATTAAGCTATCCTAGTCTGATGGCTGATGGAAACATGGCTAATGTATCACCAACTATTCCTATCAATATTTATCGCGATCTTGGCAAGGTTGAGAATGTATACATTGGGGTGGATTTTTCCCATGATGAGATTAAGGAGTATACTGCATGTCCTAAGGATAATTTCACCACACCATTTATTGATCAGATTTTGGATGAGTTTGGCAAGAGTGAGGTATTTTCCTTTATGGATGGTTTTTTCGGATATAATCAGATTCATATTAAGCTTGAGGATCAACATAAGACCGCATTTATTTTTCCTTGGGGTACTTTTGCATATCGGAAGATGCCTTTCGGCCTTAAAAACGTCGAAGCTATGTTTCAGTGGGACATGACCTTAATTTTTCATGATCTCAAAACAATTATCAAAGTATCTTTGGATGATCTCGCTACTCACTCTCATTTGAGAGTGCATCATCCATATCATTTGAGATTAGTATTCGAAAGATGTCGTCATTACCAGGTTTGTTTAAATCCTCATAAGTTCATCTTTTGGGTGACTATTGGTTGCTTTCTAGGATTCATCGTATCCAAGGAGGGTATAAGAGTAGATCCCTTAAAGGTTGAGGCAATACTTCAATTGTCTCCCCCGCGTAATACTAGACATCTTCAATGTTTGCAAGGCATGGAAAACTTCTTGCGGAGATTCGTGGTTAATTTTGCCAATTTGACTAAAGGATTTATGCGTCTTTTGAAGAACGAAATCCATTTTTACTTGGATGAGCCAGCCCAAGAGTCTTTAAATGCTCTTAAGCGAGCCTTAGCAATGGCCCCCGTGCTTATTCCACCCGACTATAGCCATGATTTCTTGATTTATGTGGCTGCATACATGGAGACGGTTGGTATGGTTTTGGTTCAAGAGGATGAGGAGCTCCATGAGCATGTCATATATTATTTGAGGCGAAACCTTATAGATGCAAAACTTCGCTATTCCCATGTTGAGAAGCTAGCCTTGGATACCGTTCATGTGGTTCAACGTTTGAGACATTACATTCTCCTTCACCAAACCTTGGTCGTAACTCATATCAATCCATTTCAGTTCATCCTCACTAGAAGGATGATTGGGGGAAAATACAATAAATGGATTTTCAATTTGTAAGAGTTTGATCTCAAGTTTGTTTCAGTGAAATCGAAGAAATAATTGATCTTTGCAGAGCTTATATCTGATTTTCCAAGTTTGAAGTAGGAGGAAGTTTATGAGGATACATTTGTCGATGAGCATATTTTCCTTATCTAAACTTTGGACCCTTGGTACGGGGATATCATTGTATATTTGAAAACATTGAAGGTCCCTACTCACCTTTCACGGGATGAGCAACGACGATTACATCATGTATCTAACAAATACCTTATAGTGGATAACACTTTGTACCGCCGTGGGGTAGATTCCATTTTGCGTCATTGTTTAACCCATGATGAGGCTGAGGTTGTGCTGAATGATTGCCATGGAGGGGCATGTGGTGGTCATTTATCTAGGCTTTCTGTAGCCCAAAAAATCTTGAGAGCAGGATATTTTTGGTCGTCCATATTCAAAGATGACATAAATTCGGTCAAGAAGTGCCACCATTGCTAGGTGTTTGCACACAATATGCACTCGCATCCAGCCCCATTACATCCTATTGTCATCGTCGACCTCTTCACCAAGTGGGGGCTTGAATTTCTGGATTGCAACCTAGCTTCAGCTGGGGGGGAATCATCAAATTATTGTGGTTGTTTATTACTTCATGAAATGGGTAGAGGCTATGCCCACAATTAAATCCAACGGTGAGACAGTCGCGCATTTCATGTTCAACCATATTATCACTCGGTTTGGTATTCTGAAAGATCTTGTCACTGACCATGGTAGGCACTTTCAGAATAAAATGATGGAAGAGTTGGCTTCCAAGTTAGGGTATAAGAAAGAACATTCATCTTCTTATTACCCATAGGTGAATGGACAAGTTGAAGCAGTGAATAAATCACTTAAGTCTATTCCCCAACAAACCATCACACGAAGCAAGACCAACTGGGATATTATGTTGTATCTTGCTTTGTGGGCCTATAGAACCGTGGTTAAGACTGTCACCGGTTTCTCTCCATATCATCTTGTACATGGGGTGGAGTCCGTTTTACCAGTTGAATGCAAAATCCCTTCTCTAAAGCTAGCTGTAGAGATTTTACCTGAAACTTCCGCATTGGAAGAGCATTTGGTCCACTTAGAGTAGCTTGATGAGAGGCGCCAAGATGCCTTAGTGGCTCTAGAGGTTAACAAGCATTGCATCAAGGTCCATTATGATAAGTATGTCCATCCAAGGAGGTTTAATGAAGGTGAATTGGTCCTTTCGTGGGATCAAGCTAAGGAACCCTTGGGGGCAAGGAAATTTAATCCCATGTGGCATGGTCCTTACGTGGTTAAACAAGTCTTAGAGAAAGGTGCTTATGAGCTGGTTTATTATGAAGAGATAGCCTTGGCGGAGCCTAGAAATGGGCTCTATCTCAAAAACTACTATGCATGATCTTCAACCAGGGTTGATTGTTGTATATTATTGTATATTTTTGCATTGCATAGTTTGGTTTTCTTATGGTGATCAATTTTGTTGATTAGCTTTCGTTTCTTATGGCAGATGTCAATGGAGTATTCCATTTACATAGGATTCACTGATGGTGCTAGCCTCCACACTCAAAACTCAGCTTCAACTGCTTGAGTGATTTATGCTCCTATGGGTCAAGTATTGTCTTTAGGAGGCATATGTTTATGGCCTTCTTCGAACAATGTTGCTGAATATAGTTTCGTTATTGATTTATTGCATGATGCCATTTCACATGGTGTTTATTCTATTGAGGTACGTATTGATTCGTAGTTAGTGGTTTCATAGCTTAATGGATTGTATTGTATTAGGGATTTGACATTATTACAAATATTCTTGCGTGTGAGATTGCTAGAACATCAATTTGAGAATATAACATACATTCATGTTCCAAGAACTTTTAATCAAGTTGCTGACTCATATGCTAACTATGTGTTGGATTGGAATTTGTTTCATAGACCATAAGCATATCACAAACATACATTTTACACACATGTAAATATAAATAAAATCGATCATCATAAAAAAAATTTCATTAATATCCAAAAAGTGATGTCATCATACATAAGTGTCATATACAAAATTGGGGCTTCTGAGCCACCAACATATAATACATGGTCATACAAAAATGATTACACTCAGGTCTCTAAGCCTGAGGAGGAGGGGGGTTCTAATCATGATATAGCACTATGGCTCTAGCTAGCCATCGAAAGAGTCGAAACCATGCTCGTGGTACACCAACCACCTGACGATGCATGGCCTCATGGAAGTCCTTGACTTGTGCCATGGGTACCCTGTGTGTCAAGCGGACGAAGTTCGTGTGAATTCTTTGGAGCACCTTATCCGCATCCACACCCATGATATCGTCTCCTCTTCCCCTCCGTCAATGACAAGGAAAGCCTTCTAGTTGTCGTGGTCCTACATTTGTATGCACATGACAGATTGCCACTATGTGTTGTCACACAAAAAATATGTATTTTGAGTCAATATATCAAAAAACACAAAAAAAATTAAATAATTCAAAACTTAAAAAGTGGGTTTGGGATTCTTTACCTATGTCGCCCTAAGATGCTCCTGGTGGTAGCAGCATATCTAGATCTCCACGGAAGTCTATCCTTGCATAGGGGTAGTCATCTATGGTGACAATCTATATTTGCCACCATGGAAAGAAGTTTGTTGGGTAGGGGTTAGCCACTCTACCTTCACCCAGTCTACGCATGACAGTTTCCCAACGTCACTAGGTTGGATCCCGAACTCCATGTGGAACAATGTCCACCCTAGGGCTTATCCTTGGTACCCGCTCAAAGTATAACATGCTCAGAATGCTGTCAAAACCAAAGTTCTGCACCGTACCCATCTTGAAGTCATTGAGCTGCTTTTTCATGTTTCTCAACAGTGTCGTACTCCAATCATACATTGTAGGTTGCATACACTCCATCACATAGAACATCATTTGTTGCAAGGCCTCATGGATTGAAGCTAACCCTGCAATCCTTCCTAATGCTGAAAGTATGGCCTTCGGCCCCAAAATCTGAATAGAGTTTGTTGGTATTTGATTCCCAACATTTTTCGTCTCCAGAAAGTAGTACATAGCTATGTACTCATCAATAGTCATCCCGCTTCCTGGCCCATGAGATCAGAGGTTCACCATCTCTCCTCGTCGACACAAACTAGTGATAAAGTATATGTCCTCAACCTCAATACTGAGCGACATCCCATCAATCTGAAATGTCTTAGATTCTGGATCCTAGTATTCCACTAGCAACTGGATTAGTCTTGGCTTGGCCCTCAGGCTGCCAAGACACCAAAACTTGTATAAACTACATTCTTGTAATGCTTGTTGGGCCATAAGATCACCTTGCACGACCTCCTCCACATCACCATGCTCTCTTTCCCTCCACTCTAACACCATCTTGTACAAAAAACCAAAGTTTTGATCAAATTTTGCCTTTGAAAATCTTGTTTGCAGCCCTATACGCAATTGTTCTCAAAAAATTTGCATATGTATGCGGGTTTTGGCGCTTTTCTCACGTATGGCGAGCCCTATACACGGAAAAATCCCTATTTTCGTGTGGGTGGAAACGCACAAGTATGGATGGGTTAAAAAAATAAAATCGACCATGAAAATTAAAAAAAATGCATGAAATTGGAAGAGGAGGGCATGAGAATCTACCTGGCTCAAACGGGGAGAGATTATGCTGAACGATGCTCCCAGTATTTGCTTCTGAAGTTCTGAGCTCAAATACACTATGTTGGGTAAAAATTTCAAATGATATGAAATTTTTTTAATTTTTCACTATTTATAGAAAAAATTTGACCCACTTTCTATAGTTTTTGACCATTTTGGACCGTTTGAACTAATTTGATGATGTAAAAGTCCATTTTGAGTGTGGTTTGACCGTGGATTTGATTCGTTCATGCCTACTGCAGGTATTATGTCTAAACTGGCATATAGGTTAGGTTTCACATCCGTTTGCATTTTGCATAACCTTATGACCATTTCATTTTAACCTTAGGTACAAACCCATTCCATCTTGTCACGAAACCTTCTTGCTACTTTTAGAAGTGACACGTTGTGAATTGTAGAGATTTACCATACATGGGTACCCTAGTTAGATCCTATTTTGCATTTGGTGCCCATGCCAACATTTCTCCTTTAGGGTGTGGGAGTCCTTTGTATAGTACCTCCATGACTTTGAGCAAGAGATTCATACTCCTCTTGACCTTTATGCTGGCCTTTTCCCCGAGACTCCTTGGTATATGTCAAGTTGTAATTGAATTATCATGAGTTTTTATTGCCTTTTTGAGCCTTATACCGGCTTCCCTAACTTTGATTATCATCCATATAGCCCGAGCTTGTCTCATGTCTAGCCAAACAGAGCAGTTTTATATATCTTTTGCAGCTTGATTCCTCATTGTTTATCGGGAGGGGACTTTCCCCTGAGTATCATTATCCTGCACATGTTTCCTTGCATTGAGCATAGGTATGTTCCACTGCTTAGAACTATTTTGTTTTCCCTTTGACACTCGTCTCCTCCTAGATTTGTAACTATAAAGCACTTTTATTCTTTTTCAAGATTTTCAAAATATCTGAAAAAGTCCAAAAAAATAAAAAAACCAAAAAGTCGGATAGGAAAAGATGTTATATTTGGCAGCAATCAAGTCGTGTCTCCTTCGAACAGAGCACTATATATCACATCCGTTGGTTGGGTTAGTAGTTTGACTTTAGGATTTTTACTCATATCTTTGAGTTTATCTCCACCAGTTGGTTAAGCTTCCAGTCCCTATGGAGCCTCTGTCAATGCCTCATGTGTCGGAAAGATGTCCCAGTTTTGTATATTGATTCTATGCTTCCTACATTCAATCACCATTCACCTTTATGCTCTTGTTCGAAGGAAGCTGAAGCCTAAGTTGGCCATTCCTCAGTTGTCTTGAATTTGCATGTTGGCCATTCCCGGTACTCTTATTGGTTTGTGCACATCTTGTTCGAGTCCTTCCACATTATACAACGTTGCTAAGTACCTCATGTTGGTTGATGGGGGGTTCCTTAATGCCCTACTTCCAGCGGATTCCATACCATCGACTTCAGATCATTTATTCTGGGATAGGAGTCTAGAGTCATTTGAGTTCCTTGAGACTTACAATCATTAGTGGTAGGTTCTCTCACCATCGACAATTTTGGGAATACATCAATGTCCCCTGATCGATGGATTCTTCCAAGTGTTTGACCTCAACACATTTATTCACACTTGTTAGATTGCACTCTAGTACTTTGATTCCCATTTTCATTATCGATGAGTGATCTCGCATCTGTTAATAGTATACATCAATGACCGGTAATCAGACGATGGACTACTATGTTTGACCTCGACACCTCTATTCACATAGTAGGACATGTACTCGTAGCGATTTGTGTAGAAGACTTTCCAGATTGGTGGCATTTCCTATATGTTATCTCCTTGATCATGCCTATGTTCATGATATTTCCATTCTCGTGACTTGATTCCAGTGTATGTCAGATATCTTTAGCCATTATGGAGATCTTGATCCATGGTATATCTTCAGCTTTTTTGGAGATCTTAGTCCTTTTTATATCTTCATCATGGCGATTCTGATCTATTGTATATTGTGCATGGCGATGACCACACATGTCACAGTTTGTATATCATGCCTATTCATGGCCAATGTACTCTTATGTATCCGCGACTACTATATGTATTTGCTGTCATGTGCAGAGTTTGATTATTGTATTATACTATTGGATGGCTAGTTCTTCCACCTAGTTCTTCATCACTCCACTTCTGGGATAGATTTATAATGTATTTCATCCATCATGTTACCCCTCTGACCTCTAACATTAGGGGGAATTTCTTATAGCTGATTTACCACACATGGTTGATCACACTTTTATGGCCTTCCATGTCCCTCTGTAGACTCTTTGAACCCCATGAACTATTTTTTTACCTTTGATGTTTCCAAGATCATCCCTAAAAACACTCATTATTTGTTGTATGTGACTTTTAATCCCTTTATTGAGTATATACGTGGATAATACCCTAAACCCGCGTACATCAGGATGTGTGCAAAAGGCCAAATTGCTAACGCAAGTGAGATTGGAAAAAGCTCAATGGGGATCTACTACAACCATCCGAAATAAGGTATGTTTCGAGATCCTTTAGTGTTATATGTTGTATTTCTCTTGCATATTGGGAAGGGATTGATTTATGCAGTTTCTCTGTATGTTGTGGTACACCCCAAGCCATAGGAAGTTTTCTCCGTAACACCATGAAAAACACCATATAAACTACCTAGAAGCACCCATATATTCCTTACAAAGGTTGGTTTTATGTCCATAACTGTTGGCTTATCCCATATACTTGGAAAACACTACATATGAGGTTCTTTTGCTACTAATTTAGGCCTAAAATATTACCAAAGTTGAGGATTGACTCTTTTTTTCAGGCCTAGACATGTTATTGTCATTTCTTTTTGCCTCAAAATATCCCCAAAATTGAGGATTGAGGTTGTTTTCATTCCTAGAGATGTTGTTTTCACTATTGTTTTTTCCTCAAAACATGCCCAGCTTTTCTTCTTATGCATAGGATTTCCTATGATACATCTTACATGCAAATTTATGGGATGATTTTTCTTATTTTACTTTTAAAAAGGATAGTGTCTCATTACAATCATTCATCAAAGTATCAATACTTGCTTAGAAAGTTTCTAGACCTACTCAAAATTATGAATGATGTTACCCATAAGCCTTTTATTATTGTATTTTTCTAAAAAGACTACCCAGAAATGTGTTGTTCTAGTACAAGGATTCTTCAAGGGTGAATGCGACCTTGAAATTAGGGCATGATCCTATTCCCATGCCAAGTAACTACAATTAAATCATGAAAAATGTTACCCTTGTCAAGAGTGTGATCAAAATCACACACATGAACATTGAACACCCATGCAAAATGTGGAGTAACAAGGTCAATAATACTACCTATGTTGGATGGTGTCTCTAGATATAATCAGATCTTAGTTATCATAGAATACAAACATAAAATAACATTCACCACACCTTGGGAACATTTCAGTACTAGCATATGCCCCTTGGGTTACTCTTTTAGGAATCTTATCTGTAATATAAGTGAGACCTATAATAATGCAGATAATTTTTGTTGCATATTTGCAATCAATTCTCCCTACTTGAAAGACCTGCACTATGTTTTTTTCTTTGAATTTTAAGTTGGATAGATTCAGGGCTCCAACCTAACTACACATTTATCAGGTTCCATCTATGGCTTGGGAGGTTGGCACCAACCATTTTTTATAACAATGAATGGTCGATAACATGTGTTAGAGATGCCAGACATGGTTCCACTAAGCACCAAGGTGAATAGTTATAAATAAAAAAAATAGCATAGAATCATGAAAGCCTCATTTATCATCACAAATATCAAAACCTAGTATCACTTCCCACTTCAAAAGCATAACAATTTTTATATTTGTTAAATATTTGGCTATATTTTATAATCTAATCAATTCTTTCAATATATTATCCCAATTGATAACATCGAACACTAGGATAAGCATCTAGTGATTTTCAACTTCTCCTTAAATCTCAAATGATGGACATGCATTATATTTTTTCAAAGTGGAAATATACTAAAATAAAAGAAAGAGGGAAAAAATTGTATGCCAATCAACCTTTAATCATTTGTATGTATTGGATATGACGGACATGAGCAAGTGGAGAAGAGAGTATGTAGGTAAACCTTATGTCTATGAAACTCCAATTGATATCCAATGATCCAATTGATCTCCAATGAGCAAACCCATTTATTTCAAGTTTGAAATGATCAATATAATATGGGTAGAAAATACCACATGGCCAAGAATGGCAAAATGAAATTGAAATTTTCTTAAGGTCCTTATGCAACTAAAAGCATTTGGTGAGTCTAAGAGATGAACAATGCATGGGGTACAACTAGTGAGAAGCACACCATAATCCTCTACTATGTGGGGCCTACAAATTAGGCATAGTATCATTTTTGAAGGCCAAAATACATGCAAAATTTTAATGAAACAATAGCAGAACTTGTTCTAAGATGGTTGTTTCATTAAATAGACCTAAATTTATATGATGAAAATGAAATGAACAACTGCAAGTTTATTACTAAACAAGTGGACACTTATTATGAAAATCACAGGATGACACAATGAAAGAAAAACTACTCAGTTATCCTCAATAGCCAATGCTAAGAAATAATGATGCACACTCAACCAAAAAAGTAAGCATAAAATGTGCAATATATGAACTGTAAAGAAAAAGGTCAAAGAAACACTTACCACAATTGTTATAGTAAGATCTATCACTAGTATAGATTACTTGCAAGGATAACATTGATTAGACCAATGAAATTGGTGATTACATCAAAGAAGTGATTTGAGAAATTTTATACTAAATATAAAAACATGGCCTTAATAAGAACCGATACTTCAAACTCAAAAAGTTTAACTTGGTTGTACAACAAGAAAGTGATGTACCTCAAGAAGAAAAGAATAAATCCACAAAAAGAATACACATGGAGAAGACCATCCTTACAAAAAACTCAAAGAGTCAAAAAACCAAAGAAACTCTTAGATGCTATTGCAAATTATAAGGAAAACATAGATTCTCCTAATCATGTTTAACATTCATAAGTAGAGGATCTAAGATATTTACGAAATTTTTATTTTGGTATTGTCTTATGATGGCTTCAATGATTATCCAAGGAAGTGAGGATATGTTTTATAACTTTTCATCATGGTATATAAAAGGAAAATACGTGATAAGCTATAAAGGGTCCAACCTTACCCTTGGGTTAACTTATTTATTGGAAGTTTCATCAATAAAAACTATTCAGGCCATTAAAATAATTTCCAATGGAGATCATATTGTGAAGTCCAGTGCTCTTATATGCTAAAATGCTAAGCATTCAAGTGATTGAATAAAATAGTAATTGGCTTTGAAGTAGAGGAATCCAGATATATATGGTGGAGAGGAAGCCATTGCATCACTAGTTGTGTTCAAATTATTCACAACTAAAGGAAATTTTTGGGATTATGATAAGAATGGCACAATATTCCAATCACAGTTGAGACAAATAACATAGGACTTTTTACCCCCTATTTTGTATGGGTGTCCATGTGTGATTTTAATCACAATATTTAGAGGGGTGACCTACAAATGTTGCATGGTACAGTCCTAACGTGATGATATGCTAAGTTTGATCTTTCCCTTTCCCATGGAAAGTTTCTTCCCATAGAAAATGATATAACCCTTGCCACATTGTTATTTTTTGGTATCGTTTCCTATCTTGATGTTCTAGTCACTAGTTGAAGGCGTTATTTTAAATCTTCCATATTTACATAATTCAAACAAGTAGGGTAATGCCACATATATTAGTAGGGTTATTCAGTGTGGTTGATGGAATCCATAAGTAAGGGAATTTTATCGATCAACAATAGTGACATCCTCATCTTCATATATGGGCATTAAATCAAGTAAACCTGGGCATGACTTCAGAACTTGGACGTGGTGAATTTACCATTCTGTGCAAGTCCAAGGGAAAAATACGGCAAATAGAAGTTGATTAACACCAATCTTATTGATTCCAGGAACTTTTCATCATAGGACAAGGTGTAGCTAGACCTAAAAAGGAAATTTGGATTAAATTTGAGAATAAATCTATGTGCGAAATCCTAAAGGGAAATTATGGGAATACATGACCCTAAAACCACCATAAAACAACAATCTAGGAAGTCTCTGAAGGAAGATCAATTGTAAAAGGATTCACATCCAAGAAACTATAATTTACAATAGTTTATCACAATGAACATAATATTTAAAAGATAACAAATACATAACAAAAATAAACATTATGCTACATGTTTTATATGTGTACAATTTTGAAGTATTTAGAATGTGGAATTACATTTAGGTTTACAGGTTGCCTCGAGGCTCCATTCGTCTAATCAATAGTTGGGGACTTTCCCTGGTCATCAACCTGCAAAAAAAGTAGACAACATTATCATCATGAACGCAAACATAAAAACAAAAAAACACATAACAAAATAAACAATATGCTACAAAATATACATGTGTACGATTAAAGTATTTCAAATGCAGAATTACATTCATGTTTACCTGTTGCCCCGATGCTGCAGTCGGATGATCAAAAGCCGGTTGGCTTCTCTGATCAACACTTTGCATGGGAAATAGATAAGATTATATAAATGAACCAAATATACTAATGAAAATACATAACAACAGATATGCTTGTCCATCCTAAATTATTACAATGGCAATATCGATGTATATCTACCACCTTGATTCGGTTCTACTAACATCTACGGTGAGGGAGGTACCCCTAAGAGAACCCTAGATCAAAAACATACTAAAAATTAACTAACGAAACCAAAATATTCACTAAAACAATTTTAAAACATAAAATTTTGATGTATACCTATTTACTCGCAGGTTGTGTACTCCTTTCACCTTCTGTTGGGGTGATGAGCCACCCATCACCTCCCTACGAAGTAAACATAGGAAATTTATTAGAAAATTGTAATTATATTCTAATGAAAAATCCTATAGATTTAAAATAATTAATAAAAGGTTGGGTAAATTGTTGTATGCACCACAACCATACTAATCATGTTTGTATCTACATGATTCAAATTATAATTAATAAGTAGTTCTTTTCTAGCAACTATTGATTTAATGGCACATACAAAGACACGTTTTCCTTCATGCGACTCGAATATGCAGTTTGGTTGCTTAAGTGTAGACCCTGGTTGTGTACTGTTTATAAACCCCGCAATATTATCAGTTTTTTTTGGCCTTCCATCCATGTACAACGTTGCTCCTTTATTTTGAGCTTTGCCTTTCAGTTGTATATAATTTGCTGACAATCCATATCTATGCATACTTCGTGTATATTGGACCAGGCTCATCCAATCACTGTAGTTGTAAGAGGGTCCAACATACTCCATCAACTCTATACATCTGTCGTATCCAAACTTTATGCCATCCATGCAAAACAACCCCAGTCCATGTAATGACGACTGCACAATTCTATATATCCTCTCATTCACACAAAAATCAATGTTTACTTTAGGAAGATCCCTAGGCACCCATTGTTTCACTAGTTGTTTGTACCTTAAGAGCACCTCGATGTCTCCCACTGTCTCATCATCATAGGAACATGACCCCCCTCCTTTGAGAAAAAAATCCATGCATTTATTGAATTTTCTTATAATATTATGACATCTAATTGATCTAGCCCTTGTAGACCTACTGGATGTCTCACTTTCCTCTAGCGTTCCCAAACTCCCCTCACTGGAGGAAGACAGGTCTGACAAATACCTGTTTGGTTCTACCTGCACCATGGCCAGAAAACAAATTGGCAAAAACATAGAAAAATACTAGCAAAAAACTTGGAAAGACTTATAAGCATGACATAATGTTGATATCATTATCCTAAATAATATCAATAAATCCATAGTATAGCAATTCAACACATAGTCCTTTAAGACGATATAGATATCAAGTCGTTCCATATCAAATGCTTCAACCAATTAATCTCAAAATACAAACTATGTTTTTTACATTATTGATTGGTGTACCTATTTTTATTTAGTTTGTTTCCTCACCCAAAAATATAAAAGACCCAGTTTACCAATCTCAATATATGTGATAAAATCATTTACGAATATTTTGTGTCTTTTTTTAGAAGAAAAAGAGGTGTTCCAGCTTGATATTCAGTAGTGAATAAAAGGTAACTTTTACATAGTCCATTAACTAGTGGATATCATAAGTATAAAAAAAAAATCATTGAGAGGGATGAAACCCACAATCCCAAGATAAATGAAGTAGCAATACCACACGGATAACATAAGGAGCCCAAACATCTTATCCAAGGAGGAATCGAGGGTGGAGAAAGCACACCCCTGAGGGGTTGAAAACAAACTCTAAATCCCAATCTAAAACAAGAAACATGCTGATGTATCCCATAGTAGAAAGAACAAAAAAAGACTATTCCATACAAATCAAAAGGCTCTTAAATTAACTGTATCACTTCTAAAAGTTATGAGAAGGAGAGGAGGTCAGCCTTCATATTCAATGCTTCATTGGATAAATGTTCTGCACTCATATTGTGCTCCCTGTAGACATGGATAAAGTCATATAAATAAATTTATGATGTCGATTGTATAGCATATATGTCGGATATCCGACGGAATTCATTACTTTCTCCAACCTCTTTAGATGAGTTCACTTTCTGAGAGCTTCTAACACTAAACTGACCTGATCACAGAACTTCTAGGTCAGTTCTCCAGTCTACATTGGTCTGATTAATGATTTTCTTGGCCACTCCTCTCTCCTTACTCTACACCCATAGGCTTACATATAACTTAGAAAAACTTCCAACTCATCACAACAAACTCCCGTCTGAATCTTGTCCCGATAGGAATTATGGTTTTGAGGTTGTATCAGTTGCATCTGAATCCATCGTTTAGGTTTGAATCCATCATTTGCAGGTTTTGGAAAAAATGAATAATGCAGCCCTGATTTTGCAGATCTAAGGTGCAAGGATATGCTATAAATGAGAAAACATAAAGGATAGAAAAAGGAAATGTAGACCTAAAAAGGTCATGGAATAATTGTT
The DNA here is from genome assembly GCA_001517045.1 of Pseudotsuga menziesii. Lineage (NCBI taxonomy): Eukaryota > Viridiplantae > Streptophyta > Pinopsida > Pinales > Pinaceae > Pseudotsuga > Pseudotsuga menziesii. The sequence continues at coordinate 37,500 of LPNX010827022.1, forward strand.
TTATTTATACTACAATGTGCATTCCACACCCTAGATAGCCTATGGAACCACTAAGGTGAAAAAGGATGTATATAATTATCAGGACAATTTCTATAACTAAAAGGAAAGGGTGGGATTTTTAAAGTATACCACTATTGAAATTTTATGTTGGATCAATTGTTTGAATACCACAATACTTTCTTATTCAACACAAGGAGAAAACATTCCTTCTCTGGACATCAATCTATCATAATTCCATCCCTCCAATGCTATTCATCAACCAAACTAGTTGTTCAAATCTGAAACATGCATAAGTGTGGCCTTGAATTAGAACACATTTTCAAAACTTCACTAGAAACCATTCAAATACAGAGTTTGCTGGTCAATTTCCCTTCATAATCCACCAAGGTTCCCTCCATAATTCGCTAAGAATGATTATATAAGGTCGCAAGGAAATGCCCTTTAAATTTAGTCAAAGATACCCAAGATTGTTGGTTTAGTGTCTGAAGGAATTCCCTTAAACTATTATGTTAAGGGTTCCCCAAAGTTGAGTCACCATTGTTGTAGGTGATAGTCAATCCAAGCCCTTAAATGACCTCCCTTTTCTAAATATTTGAGGTTAGTTACCCATATGCTTTGACACTGCTACGATAAATAAACACACCTTCATATTGACCTCAAACTGTTATCCCAAAACTTGACCATTACCTCTTGGTCCCTCTTATCAAATGTAGGCCTATTTGATATCTCTCCTTGACGATATATTATGTATTTCTATCTGGATTTTAACAAAGTGAATAAGAATTCCCTCCATATAAAATTTAAACTCTTTTTGTGTTCATATATTCTTCAAAATAGGTTATCTAATTCTTGGTGTTTATATTATTTCAAATTCATCCAATTTATCCAATATAATTTAATTTATCCAAAAATCTAAAAGACCCTTCATACAGTCTCACTTTTACTCCTGAGAGTTCCTTTTCAACACTATCCTTGTATACATGTAGATGCAATAAGTGGACTTCTATTATTCTTGGGAGATCCTAGAGCGAAGTCTACTAGTGTTTTGATCCAATAAATATCGCAATTCGATATTTTAAATGTTTCTATTGTGTCTAAGGTGCACTATCAACATCATCTGCATATCTATGTATTTGAGTGTTTCTATGTTAACGCAAGAGTATCGTTGTTTTTGAAAGTTGCATACTTTTTGAATTGATAGATAGGTTTAGTATTTGTTAATAATATTATAGTAGAAGTATACCTCCTTAAGCATACTTCATTAACCCTTGGCATGCATTTCCTAGAGTTTACTAAAAGTGATCCTATGACAAAGATTACTTTTTAGATAGGTCTATACCACTTTTACAGCACTATGGAAAATTATGGGTCTGTTTTTGGCCTCAAGCAGCCCTAAAATAGCATTCATTTCTAATTCTGGGCTGAATGTGGGCAAAGACAGCATTCATACCTAATTCTGGGCTGAGTCAGCTTCATTACTTCTTAGTATATGTGTAAGCTTATTCAAGCTACTGGTTATGCTTACTCCTTAATTATGCTTGTTTAGTATTATACCGTATTGGTTCCAACATTCTAGTTAATGAACATGATATCATAACTATTTCCATTATATTGGTAACATTTGAAATTACAGTACTAGTTAAACCCATGTGATTGGCTCTATTCCTATGATATTGATATCAGAAGCAAGAGGTTAGCTTGTTACGAACTATGTACACGTGTAATGACTCTAATATATGGATATCATGTTCTATACATTCTATACATTGTTTCCATAATATAAAATATAGTATATCCTCCTAATATGTGTAATATTAATGTTATTTTATTCCTACGGTATCCAAAGGAATACTGAATCATACACTACCCAATTAGAGAGATAACGCTAATATGGACATAAATACCCAAGAATCAAGTACGATATCCATAATGTTACTCTTCACCTTACTTCACCTTAAAAGGGTCAAGTAGTTCCATATATAAGATCTAAGCTCACTACTTATGATGAATGGTACCTATGTTTCCATAATATATACTATATATTAATGTACAAGTAAGCAGAGTATCAAATTTGTAAGCAGCTAACACCATGTATACATAATAATGAGCCTGTTCAACTCTATCTATCATGTTATGTATCACCTAAGTATAAGTTTGTTACATATCAACTAGTTAGTTGGTTTACTTTCCTTATTTAAATACATGAGATAAAATACTGTAAGTAACAATCACATATAAAATCCAAGTACCCTATAAACCTATAAAGGGAAAAGCAGCTACAGATATATCTTTGTCACCTTGTCCAAGCTTGTTGTGTATGCTAGCAAGCATACACAGTCAATAAAATTTGTTGTGTATGCTTGCTAGCATACACATCAATTTTTTTTTGTTGTGTATGCTTGCAAGCATACACAGCAAATTTTATTTACTTTGTATGCTTACTAGCCCTCAATGCCCTCAAAATCAAACATGTTCATAATACAGTGGTTTACTCTTGAGGGTTTGCGTGTTCATCATCAAAGTAGGTCCTAGACCATACTCATGGAAGAAGGTTGACCAAGCCCAAACTATCTCTTCACTTCCTTTATAGTGATTTATACTAGGTTTAATTGATATCGACCTCATTAAGATTTATGCATAGTGAATATGACTCAAAAATAGGTAATCATCATGAGTGAATGTACTAAATTTGTTTCTCTTATTGACTATTACTTTTAAATTGGAAATGAAAACCTGTTAACAACTCTTAAACTCATCATAATATTTCTTTAGATGAAGGGAAAAGGAGTAGGTTCTGGGTCTCAAATTGCATGTAAGGATTTTTCTTCAACTCCCTATTCTTTCTGTAAATTTAGTTATTGTATTGTTTGACCCATGTCTTAACTGTTGAAAAGAAATATATGCTTTCAATAAGCCACAGCAATGGGAATTTATTTGTACATATTATACACCATTGGGTGTGCATAGCTAACCCTTCAGGTGTGCTCCACCAGACATTTCAATGAACTTGGCTAGTCATATCCTCCATCACCAAGTACAAATAGTTGGTTGTATGATTTAAAATTCTAATTTTACTTACTTTTTACCCTTTTGTGGGGACCGTACTAGTCAAATTTTCTTTATCCATGTAGGCCACATTCGTGGGTATATTAGTCACCATCTTCATGTCAATCCTTTGCAAGTTAGGCTCCTTCATTACATATATATTTTAATTGTTTATCAAGGCAATGATTTAGGCTCATGTGTATGCTAGAAAGCATACACAATTTGTTTTCCTAGTAATTCACCAAGTTTATATAAACGTTCTATTCATCACACATAGGTGTCTCCTTTTTCCCTATAGTCCATAACGATCGCTGGTCTCAAATGATTTTGAAATGGACTATTATACGAGTTTTATTCTTATGATCATAATTTTTTTTAGTAAACCCCATGTGTGAATAAATAATCCAATAGTAATTATTATCCAAACTTTGTCACTCTCCTCTTTCCTGTATTATTTTTGTTCAATTATGTGTATCTAAATGGATCCATGATTTTAGCAATTACTAAATAAAAAATGGTGAAATTTTCTGAATCTGAGAATGCAGCTGGTTGATGTCAAAAACCTTAGAGAAGAAACAATAGATGTTTCTATCGACATCTATCTGAATGACTAGAAATCCTAAGAGATTGAAGGAAAGGGGTGTTCTACTCGACGGAGAGTGTACATTGTATCCAAGATGGTTGTCAATGCCTACACTGAGATTGTGGCAAGATATATTCAAAAGTATGATGATGATGATCACAACGTGTATGTGAACTTCTTGCATCCTAGAAACTTTATCAAAAATGATATGACAAGCCAAGGAGGAGATATGTCGGTAGTTGAAGCCACAACTTATGTAGCGAGGGATGCCCTTCTTCCTCCGAGAGGACCTTCAGGTTAGTTTTTTGACCAAGAAAATCTTTTTACTTTATCCTAGTTTGATGAATGGAGCCATGGCCTCTCCATACATAATCATGTCCTCAGCTTTACGCAAATATTTTGTTTATGAGTGTGATCATGTATTTATTTTCATTAATTTAGGGAGTATGTAAATCGACCAGTGTGAAATGGGAAAATATCACCTATTTCAATCTTTCTTTAATTAACCATCATCTATTTATTTTGATTAATTTGGTATGTAAATCAGCTAGACTGAAATTTCTATTATAATTATTTTGCATATTTTAATTTCGACGCAAGGTGAACAAATGCAATCAAAACCAAGAATAATTTGTCAGTAGGAAACAAAATAACAACATAAATATTTTAGAAATGGTTACGGGACATGGAAGTAGAGATTAGAGCTCACATGTTGTGTTCATCCACAGCTTACTTTCGCCTCATCTGACAAAATTTAGAGGTAATCTCAATGACATATTGAAAATTTGGTCATTTACAATAGTGCTATTATGATATCACTGAATATTTTTCAATAACTCAAACAAAAAGGACAAGGTGCTAATAAGACTTGAGGAAAATTGAAAATACAATGCAACACGAGAAATAAACTTTGAATGCTCGGTACGACATAACATTGATATGTTCAGATAGATTTTTACAAATACATAATTTTGTCTATGTTAAAGACTTGGACACAAGAGCTACTAGGAGGGAAAAAAGCTATCCATTCCACATATTATGCACATTCATATGCTGACAAGTCACAACCCTGGTGTATCAAATTAGTCCTTACAAAACCAGGATGTAAGCAGTTTACATTAAACTTACGGGGGCCTTTCAACGCCTTCTATGGAACGAAGTGTTCACCGCTGACAACTTGATTGATGGTCAGGGTACTCTGACAGGACTCTTTCCAAAACTTGAGTCTATGCATTGAGAGATATATTTGATACATTTCAAGTTGTGACCAAGGTAGGGAAACCTTTACATTTAGTTTGTCTTGGTTTGACATCAATCAAGTATTTATTTTGTTGAGAAAAGCATCTAAAATATCTTCATTTAGATTTTTAACTTGAGATGGCTACTTTCTCATAGCTTCATTTCAGTATCTTTGTAAAATCCACCATTAAGTATTAAGAACATGCAAAGTCAACAATTTAATTTTCCTTATTTGCAATTGGATGCGTTAATGTACTCTATACATTAGGGATTTTGGGGTTCTTAAATTCCAGTTTTACTTTAAAAATTTCTCAAAGTCCAATGATCTATAATACCATCTATTTTTTCACATCCTACTATTATTTCAAATACTCTAGTTATAGAAATGCCAGGCTGCATAATGTGCAATTGACACTTCAAATCCCACATCAAGTGATTCAAAATGAGATACAAACCCACATTTTCCAAGGATTTAGGATCCTATGTTTGTTGTGTATTCTTGCTAGCATACATAGCAAACACTTGGCACATGGTTTTGGGTTTTTTAATGCATATTTTGGAGGAGAATGTTGAAAAACCCTATCACAACATGCACAAAAAATCACAGCATGTCCAAAAACCCCTATCACAGCATGCCCAAAAAATGAGGTGATGCTTACCCATTGAGCCATGAGCTCCAAATCGAAACTGTGAGCTCCAAATGTGAACCGTGAGCTCCAAATGTAAACCTTTAGCTCCAAATCGAAACTGTGACCTCCAATTCTGAACCGTGAGCTCCAAATGTAAACCTTGAGCTCCAAATCAAAATCGGTAGCTAGTCCAAATTGCATAAAAATGATACACTAGAGCCCCAAAATGATACACCAGAGCCACAAAATGATACAATAGATCTAGTAGAAATGATACACCAGAGCCACGAAATGATACACCAGAGCTAGTTGAAATGATACACCAGAGCCTCCTCGAAATGATACACCAAATCCACCGCGAAATGTGCACAAAGACAATGCGAAATACAATGTGCACAAATAAGAAAATTGGTCCAAATTTTATATTTCATTATACAATTTTTAACTTAGGTCACTTAAAATATATGTATGGCCATAGTATTTTTTACTTAGGGATAGTATTTTTTATTATATGTATTTCCATATAATAAAATATTATATGTATTGCCATATAATAAAATATTACTATAGTATATTTTTTTATATGTATTGCCATAATAGTATTTTTTGTTAGGTATAGTATTTTTAACTTAGGTATATGTATTTTTTATTATATGTATTTTTAACTTAGGTATAGTATTTTTTATTATAATATGATGTTGATGGTGATGGTGATGACAATGATACCAAATTGTTAACATAAATGATGATGTTTACGACGATGACGATGATGATGATGATGACTATGGTGATGAAGATGACGATGATTATGACGAGGATGAGGATGATGACGATTATGGTGATGATGACAACAACGATGATGTTGATGATGATGTTGATGATGCTGATGATGTTGATGATGATGATGATGATGACAATGATGATGACGAGGATGATGATGATGACGATGGTGATGATGATGATGATGACGACGATGATGATGATGACGGCGATGATGTTGAAGATGATGTTGTTGATGATGATGATGATGATGATGATGATGGTGATGATGATGATGATGATGATGATGATGATGATGATGATGATGGCGATGAATATGTTCATATAATAAAACACGATGAAGCACAATAGGATTTGAACCTGAAATTCGACGAAAGAATCAAATGACATTCGACGTAACGTATGGATGTGTTGGATAGAAATGATGAAAAGTATTGTACCTTCATCATCATGTTGATCACCATCATCATCATCATCATCATCATCATCATCATCATCATCATCATCATCATAATCATCATCATCATCATTATCATCATGATCATCAGCATCATCATAACCATCATCACCATCATCACCATCATCTTCATCATCATCATCTTCATCATGTTGAGAATCATCATCTTCATCATCATGATCCTCATCGTCATGATCATCATCATCATCATGACCCTCATAATCATCATCATCATCATAATCATCATCACCATTATCTTCATCATCATGATCATGTTGATCATCATCATCATCATCATCATAACCATAATTACCATCATCACCATGATCATCATCATCTTCATCATGTTGAGCATCATCGTCTTCATCATCATGATCCTCATAATCATGATCATGATCATCATCATCATCATAATTTCCATCATCATCATCATGAATATCGTCATCATTTCTATCATCAGTGTCGTTGTCGTCATCATCATCATCATCTTCATCATCACTGTCTTCATCATCATCACCCTCATCATCATCACAATCACCATCGTATTCATCATCATCGTCTTCGTCATCATCACCCTCATCAGTGCCATCTTAAACAGGATCATCATCATCATCATTTCCATCATCATCATTTCCATCACCATCATCATCATTATCATCATAATATTCATCATCATGGTCATCATCATCATCTTCATCTTCATCTTCATTAACATCATTACAGTCATCATCGCCATTACCATCATCATCATCATCATCGTCATCATCGTCAACATCATTACAATTTAAAATTTATGTTTTTGTCACATCGGAGCACCAATACATTCGTGTTTTCAAAGTATCAATGTGCTTTTCACATTGGATCACCATGACCCAATTTTCACAAAATGTTTATCCATTTAATGTCCAATAAAAACATATTTCCTAAGTTTATCCATTTAATAAGGTAAGATGGTTGTATATTTTAACATTCTTGATATTCATTTTTGAATTGTCTTATTGATGAAGTCTCATGACTGGATTTTTGTTCATGGAGAAGAGTGATGATACATCTAATTATCACAATGATGAAGACGAAAGTGATCAACATGATGAAGATGATGATGATGTTGATGATGATGATGATGATTATCATCATCATGAGGATGACAACGACGACGACGACAACGATGATGATGATGAAGATGATGATGATGATGGTCATGTTGGTGATGAATACGATGATGACAAGGATGATGAATATGATGATAATGATAAGTGTGATCATTATGATTATGATGATGATGGTACCTGATTATAATTATGATGATTTTGATGATGATGATGAGGTTCATGATGATGATGATAATGATCATGATCATGATGATTCTCTTGATGATGATGATGATAATGATGATGTTGGTGCTGAGGATGATGATGATGATGATAGTGATGATGATGATCATCATGATGAAGATGATGGTGATGATGATGATGTTAGTAACTCTTTTTTTTTTAAATAAGATAAAATAATGGGTCTAATTAAATATTTACCTTTCAATATATTTCATCGTCTTCTTCATCCATGTCATCATCTTCTTCATCCAAGTTATCATCCATATCATTGGATCTAGAGTCAACATTGTAAGGATTGGACATATCATCATCATTTACACTCATCTTGTCATTGATGAAATAATATTCATGGGCCTTTTCTGCTACATCATTTGATTCAACTATTTCTTAGACATCTTTTGTTGGATCATCATCATCATCACCTAGCTCATGTTGATCATGCTCTTTTTCATTGTCCTCTTCTTCTAGATAACCCTCTTCATTACCATCATCTAGGTTATGCTTTATCGGCCTTCCCCTTGGATCGTGTTTCACAACAAATGACCAGCCCACTTTACCTGGAACCTCTGAGCAAAATATCTATTCACATTGGCTTGGAAGAAAATAGGGCTCTGTTCCTGGCTCAAACAACCTTGTATTTACCATAGTAAATCCATTATCATGTTCAATAATATTTCTATCGGGATCACATTGATTTAATCGTAACCTTTACCATTTGACAATGAATAGAAATACCTTGAAGGATTTAAAGTCACACTGTATAATATCTTCCAAATACCCATAGTATCAATTTTCTGAGAATTCTGGATGTCTGTCACTTCTAGATGAAACATTGGTCACCTCAAAGATTGTATATATCCCACAATCTGATGTTTTCTTTGTTTCATCAAACTTTTTGATCCGATATCTACCACCATTGCAAACCATATCCTTATGGTGTTGTACCTGCAACAAGAAATACACGAAAAGATTACAGAACGATTCAATAGTTATGCAGCAATAAATGGAAAAGAACAACATGTACGTCAAAATGTAATTTGCAAAATAAAATATTTAGAGTGATTGATTAATATGCTTGCCATTTTATATTATAAACCATATGCCAAATCGATTTCCCTTTCTATAAGATTTCTATCTCCATTGCGATGTGCTGCTTTTACCAATAAAGCCACACCTTCCCATGATATTCCATGACCCGATTGTTCGCATCGTTCAATCCATACCTTCATCCAGTGAAGATTGTTTGTGATGTATAAATCAATTGCATCCCATTCTTGACCAACTGCTTGATGACAATAATCATTAAAATGAAAGACATGTGTAAATCTCCTGAAAAAAGTATATGCTCTTAATTGATGCAATAACTAGAAAATGCAATTAGAATATGAACGATATAATAAACATCCACTAGCTAATAATTACCTTTCAACTTCCTCGATCGACCTTTCCCCTTCAGTTTCTCCCCTTCAAATTTGTTATTGGAGTCTGGATCACAAATGTGACATAAATTGAGCTTTGACACTAAAATATGAATATATTCACTAACATAAAACATGTTTTGGTACATTGAATATCCTTCCATCATAGAACCCTTAGCATGTGCTCTTTGTCTCACCAGAACCTTCATAAATTTCAAGTGCCTCTCAACCATTCACCTAGACCTTGAGTGCACAGGTCCACACAACTCAATCTCCTCAACTTGGTGTATGAGGTAGTGTTCCAGTGCGTTGAAAAATTTCAAAGGTAGATGCTTCTTCATTTCACACATGAGACGAGGAATTTCTCTCCTCCAATAATTTATATCTTCTTTATGGATTTCTCTATATGTCAACCCTCTACAAGTGAAGCAAACCAATAACGATATTTAAGAAAAAAAACATTAAATTACATATCATGAAATAGTGCACAAAAAAAATATAAATTATACGGAGAATTAAAGAAACACTAAGCACATGCAACTAATCGCTAGTTACCTCATGTATTTACCAAGATTATATATAACTTGTTTGGCATTGTTGTCGAAGTTGTTAAGGAGAGAGAGAGGTAGAACATATTGTATCAATATACAAACCACGCCATTTATTAAACAAAGAGTATACAAACAAGAAAAAAAAATATATGCAATAAAATGAAAAAAATAAATTATATGGACATAACAATAATAATTACCTTGATAAAATCACCTTTTTTGTTATGATATTCTTCAAGTTCGCACAAAATCCAGTGGGAAATTTAATTTTCCACATTACCTCTTTGTCAACATTGCTTTGCTGCTCCGTAAACATCCATGGAATTGAGTTTATATTAACTTGGTCTCTGTTTCTATGAAATTGGATGATGTCTTTCATTGCATGGTTGCTTTCTTGAATTTCCTTGCAAGCTTTCACAATTTTATCTTTCTCCCTCCTTAGCTCCAGTAGTTGCCATAATGTTTCAGTCACATTCTTTCCAATGTGCATTGTATCAAACAAATGAGAAATTTGTATGTGCTCATAGTAGGGAAACATGATGAATTATATAGGATAACTTTTCATTCCTCATGGAAGCCCATTATTTCCTTCATGATCATGATGGACATCATGAATATTAGTTTATAAATAAATTACATCATAAATAAAATATGGTCACTACAATAAACAACTCACAATAAAATTTAAAATACATAACACTTCCTATACGATGATCCATACGTACCATGATGACGATTTCTATTGTATTGCATCTTCCAAAGGTGAGGTGTCATTCTCCATGGTTTTAATACAGTCTCCTGCTTCCCATTGAAAATATTTTTTTTGGTTGTTCTATACCTGTGATTCTTAGAGAGGAAATTCCTATACTCTTCAAACACCTCATTTCTTAAGCTTTTTGAGTGACAAGATTTGATCTTAGAACCACAAACTGGACATGCAAATTTACCCTTTGTTTGAAGACCTACAATATATAGATCTGGAATATCTATGAAAATTATAATTATATATTTAAACTATATTAACTACTTCATATAATTAAATGCAATTAAAGTGGAACTTAAAATACAAACCACAAAATGAATTTAACCCATGGGCATCGTGTATTGTCTATACAACCATTGCATGGAATTGAAATTTCCTTTGTTGTATTGGTCTAAATACATCATACATAGTGATGACATTCCATAAATTTAGTAGCTCATCTATAAGAGGTTTGATATATACATTCATATCTTTGACTTGGAACTTACCTGATTGATTTGAAGTACATATAAAACATATCATTATGAGAACCATTATGATATATAAATCATGCACAAGAGTAAAATAATATATATATATATATATATATATATATGGAATTAGGAAACATAATACGACAAAAGAGATGCCACAACTACATTATAAATAAAATAGTTCTAGACACAAAATACCTAGAATAATCATAGATAACATTATGTGCTCCCTATTTATTGACAACCATGGAGGAATGTTATTGTTGATAACAAAAATAGGCCACACCGTGTAAATGGAGTTCATCTATGCAAATGGATTAACACCACCTGTTGCCAAAGAAATCCTAATATTAGGTGGTTCTTCTTTAAAGTGAGGCCACTTTTCCTCCATATCTCTAAAAGCAGAACCATCTGCAGGATTTCAAATAACATCATCTTGACTTCTATTCATGGCATGGTAATTCATGAATTGCGCTATGTTTTTGCACCTGAACAGTCGTTGCAAATGTGGAATGATGGGAATATAACGAAGAACCTTGTGAGGCACCTTTTTTGTTACTTGATCTGTTCGATATCTACTTATATGACATTCCATACATTTTGTTGCAAATTCATGTTGATTATAATATATAACACGGTCATCGAAGCATGCATGAATTGCTTCATAATGCATTCCAATCTCTTTCATGATGGAAGATAAATCTTGATATGTGCGAGGTAAAATATTTGATGGTGGTAACAAAAA
>LPNX010827022.1:54040-66172 GCA_001517045.1 Pseudotsuga menziesii
ATAACCATAGGTTTTGTGTGGTTGATACCTAACCATGATTACAATACATAACCGTGGGTTTTGCGTGGTTGAACCTTAACTGTGATTACAATAGAATTTAATAAAAATCCAAAAATGTTCTTTGGTGCAGTTCATGTCTCCTTGCAAGTCCATTCATAGCTTCTGATGTAGGTGATGAAATTGAATTCCATTTAAGACCCATTTGAGATATCGAAGAGACCTTTCCATCCATTAACATTCTTTCTCTATGGTGGCCCAAGGAGTGAGAAAATATTTGATGAAGTTCAGGGAACGCACGTGCACTTTCCAATGAGATATGGTAGAGCCTCTAACACATTATGTGGAGTCTATGCCACTTGTTTAAATTCTTTGTATGTGAGTATGCACTTTCCAATGAGTTGTGGTAAAATATATAAGATGTTATGTGCAGTTTGTGGTACTTGTTTAAAGTTGTTGTTTATGAGGTCGAATAGTGTACAGACATATGTTGCTTCAAACAAGAGTATCTCACAAACCTAGAAGGAAAATGAAAAATAAACAAAATACCCATTTTAGATGATGGAAATATCTTTCTAATGAGATATGAAAGAGTCTCTAAAACTCTCTTTCCAAGTTGAATAATATATTTGAATTTTGCAGAGAGGTTTTAAGCTATGGTTCATCTATCGTGGTGTTTATATGCTGGTTGTACAACTAGATTTGGGATGAGATGGGGATGGAATTGTTGAAATATTGTAACTTTGAAGAATATTCTATATGTACTTTTTTTGATCCCCAATGGTCCTACCAGGAGAACCACTTGTATTACTTTGTACCCCGATGCTTCTAATCGGAAGAACTAATAAGAGTCATGAGGTAGTCCCCTCAAATTGTAAAGGTGGGTCATTAGAACCCCAGTTGTGGTTACTTGAGCCTACATGTTTAAATCGATCCTACATGATTAACTTGATCCTACATGTCAGAATTAAGTATTAAAGTGAACGGATGAATATAAATAGACATGTGGCACTCCTCATTTAGAACACACACACTCACTTGTGTAGCGCATTAGTGAAGGAGAGAGAAATAGTTGGAGAAGGAGGAGGATCAGTCTTTTGGGTTTTACCTTTTGTCTTTTTGGGGCATCTATATTGAGGAAGATTTTGCTGGGTTTTTCCTAGGATAAATATTTGTGTTCTTTTTGTATGGTTGTGCTTGTCTATCTTTTAGTGATCTTTTGGATTATGGTTATGTTGTTATGATGCTAAATGTTTTAAGATCTGATATAACCATTAATAATTCAACATGGTATCAGAGCCACCATGAAAGAAGACATAGTGCAGCTATAGAAGCTAGGGATTCTTAATTTTTTGGTCTCTCTCCACAATCGATCAGCGAAAGAAGGCTAGGCCGACTCTCCATTGAAGGGTGCATCTTTCTGTCGAAGTAGAATTTGATTCCGAGCATTTTTAGTTTTCGGTGCGGGAAATTTGGGCTTTCTATAGAAGAGGAATTTTTGAGTGAGCCCAGAATAGAATTTATCTCCTCATCAAAATCTAATTTTAGAGACATGGATCAATATTTTTGGTTGGGTGAAACTCTGGGAATGTCAAACCCTAGTTTGACCCCGAGCTGGAAAATACCTAAATACTAAAACGGATAATTTGTGCTACATTCACTATATCTCGGGATTGAAAAAGGAACAGGATTTGAAAATTGTAGAGTTCGAAGCTAAAATCCTGATTTACCTTGTGTCCAAAATTCCACCATCAGATACTCCATACTCTGGGAGATATGATCCCTCCAAGTTAGGGTTCCAGCCTCTTCCAGGATTCATCCCTAAACAGGACACCTAGGGCGAATTGCTATATATTGGGCTAAAAAGGTCCAAATTAAATTTTAGAAGATGTTCTAGAAAGGGAACTAAATTTAATTTCTGTGGTCCGAGTTTCAGACTCAGAAGATGAAACAGTGACATGTGGAAGTCTGTACAAATTCACTGTTCTCAATATTCCTATAACGGGTCACCTTGGGAAAATGATCATAAGTCCCAATTGGTGAAACCAATTATGATGAAACCTATGGTGTTGGAACAGGGACATGTGAGGCTACCTCAGTGTGATTTTTTAGATACATAGGAGCAGCAATTTCAAAGATAGCATAGAAATAGTATCAGGAATTTCTGCAGGAGAAATTGGAAAAGTAAGGCTTCCTGTTCCATGAGCTTCCCTCCACTATTTTCAGAAAAGGAGTACATTGGACAGCTCAAATTGAAGAGATATATATTTATATCCAATCAGATATGAAAGATTCCAAGTTTTGAAAATTAGGGTTTCTCTAACAAACCCTATATCAACCAGCTCCGGAACTAGGACGGATACCTCAAATCAGTAAGATCTAATCTTTTGCTATTTCCATTTGAGGTTCTCATTAGCTTGATGATAAGCTTGGTGAAGTTGAAAACTTCCAAGATTGAATTTTTTTTATCTCTCTAAAGAAAATGAATTGGACACCTACATGAGTAGAGAGGTTCCAGTTCCATAGGGAGATGAGTCTCAAAGCCTTACACCAGAAGAACTTGGTCAAGGCAAAGAAGATCATTGTTGATTTAGTCATGGATCAAATTGTACCACAAGTGTCTTCCCTAAAGACACCGAAAGAGATGTTTGAATCCTTAACCACTATATTTTAAGAAAAGAACATACATCGAAATATGGCCTTAAGAAACAAATTAAAGAGGTAAAAGAAGAAGTGAATAATGCAAAAGTGGTAGCCACCTTGAATGGCCTCCCAGAATCATGGGATTCATTCATGCAAGGAATGTGTGTTAGAAGGAAATTATTACTTTCAGTTGACTCTAGGAAGAAGAATAATATCAACTCATAATAAGAGAAGATAAGATGGGAGCAACTGAAGATCAAGCTCTCACCATCCAAAGAAGATACCTCAAGCAATGAGGAATATGAAGAACCCCTTATCCATCTTATCATTTGGATGAGAAATAATGATGTCATGAATGAAGAAGATGACGAAGTAGAAGGACCAAGAAGGAGTCTACCCATGAAACAAAGATAAGTATTCAATTGTCATTTCATGATATTGTTTTGTTATGCATTTGATTATATTCAGTTGATGTGTTATGCATAATAGATTGTTTGCATTAATGACAGTATACTACTAATATGCATGTGATGGGTAAGTAGCTCATGGTGCTATACAAATATCCATTGCTACTTATCTAGAATGAAACCTCTTTGCTGACATATTGGATGAGTGCACAATCTCAATGATGTCATGGTAGAGATGGAAGGCATCTAGAAAGTTTCTGTGAGATATGGATGAATGTTGTATTGGCTAAATAGTTGCATGATGCATAATAATTTGTCGTTATGCATATGTTTTATGAAATAGTTCTAAACATTCAACTGGTGCATTTGAATTGTAGGAAAGGTCTTGTACAACCTCCTACAAGAAAAAGAAGGACAAGATTTTTTCCGAAGAACAAGTGATGACAATTCAGGGTTCACTCCAATAAACATGAATCTGAAGCTCCCAGGGTTAGAGACACCATGACAGAAGAAAGAGCTTCAGAGAGCAGTAGATCCACCTCGAAGGATGAATACCACCATGGGTACATGATATAACTCAAGATGAAGAAAAGAATGGCGAGACTTCCAAACCAAATTAAGAGGCCTTGCACACACTCTAGTTGTGTAACATAGTTAGGTGACATCATTGATGCTAACCTTTCCATCTATGAAATAATCTATGATCAAAGTGTAACAGTTGATCATGGGGAATGATGTATACGATATGGTTTCGAGACATAAAGGGAAGTACGTAGTATCTTCCATATGGATCTACAAGAACAAGTGTACAAAGCAAGTTTCGTGATTTGCCTCAGAAAGAATAGACTATGACGTGACATACTCTATTGACCAGTATATATCAAGCATAGAACCACCTGTATAGAATGAAGAGGGAAGATGATACTCCACTTCAGGGGGAGCGACTACAGAAGATATCTAAGTTCAACACGGTACAACATAATGGATAGCTTCCTGATGGATCATGACTTTACCAAGAGTAAAGTGGGTTCCAACCTTCAAGGTTGAATGCAGAAGACTAGGATATGTTGATGACCTGACAAGACAAACTCATGGAAGATGTTATGATGAAAGAACACTAGAATGATGTTTGGGATATAGTACTCAAACTAGAAAGAAAGAATGTGGTATCTTACAAATGGATTTGCAAGATAAAATATGTTGTTGATAGAAGTAAGGAAAGACTTGTGGCTAGAGATTTCAATAAGAAAGAGGGAATTAATTCTAAAGAGACACTTACTCCAGGAAGCAAGGTACACTTCCTTCAGAACTATCATGGTAGTTGCTTCCATGATGAAGTAAATACAAGCCTTCCTTAGTGGTATGATTGGGGAAGAGTTTTACATCGAATAGTCACAAATATTTGAATTTGAAGACAGATGGACTCACGTATGCAAGTTGAAGAAGGCCCTCTATGGCCTTAAACAAGCTCCTAGAGCTTGGTATGAAAGGATAGATAGTTTCCTGTCGAACATCGGCTTTACCAAGAGTAAAGCTGATCCTAACCTTTACCTCAAGGTTGTAGAAGATGAACCTGTCATCCTACTACTATATGTGGATGACTTATTCTTGATAGAGAATGAGAAACAGATTATGGAAATAAAAAAGAAACTAACAGAAGAATTTGAGATGAAAGACCTTGGGTTAATGCATTATTTCCTAGGTCTAGAAGTATGGCAAAGTTCAGAAGGAATCTTTCTCAACCAAGGAAAGTATGTAGTAGAGATATTGAAAAGATTCAATATGTTGGAATGCAAAGCCATGGTCACACCCATGGATTCCAACCTGAAGTTGTTAGTTGATGACTTGTCAGAGTTAGTGGATGTGACTCAATACATATAGATCACTGGGTCATTGATGTACTTAAAAAACACCAGACCTGACATTTTTTTTGCTGTGAACACCTTAAGTCAATATCTAGTTCAACCTAGATAGGTTCACTTGGTATCTGCAAAACATGTGATGAGATATATGAAAGGGACTATAGACTTTGGTCCATACTATGATGGTAACCATGAGTATATATTGTATGGCTATACAAATGTATATTGGGCC
Organism: Pseudotsuga menziesii; assembly: GCA_001517045.1. Classification (NCBI taxonomy): domain Eukaryota; kingdom Viridiplantae; phylum Streptophyta; class Pinopsida; order Pinales; family Pinaceae; genus Pseudotsuga; species Pseudotsuga menziesii. Next base: position 59,182 of record LPNX010827022.1, read on the forward strand.
AGAAGCATCTCAGACAGGAAAAGCACATCAGGAGGATTTTATAGTCTGGGATATGCTATGATTTCATGGTTTAGCAGAAAGTAATCCAGTGTTTCTCTAAGCATAGCCAAAGAAGAATATATAGAAGCTTGCTCTGCTAGTTGTGAAGTCATATGGCTTCGAAAGCTGATGTCAGGATTATTTAACCTAGAGTTGGACACTACCGTGATTCTATGTGACAATCAAAGTTGTATAAAGATGATAGAGAACCCATTATTCCACGATAGATCGAAGCACATAGAAATAAGGTATTTCTACATTCGAGATATGATGCAGAAGGGAGCCATAAAGCTCCAGCATGTGAGTACTGATGTGTTGACAAAGCCTTTGTCCTGAGTAAAGTCCGAAAACTTTCGAGACAAGCTTGGTGTTGTTCGAAAAGTCCTTCCTCGAAAGGGGGAGTAGTGATGTTGCAGTGGGATTATATCATCCCTAGGAACTTTACCTAAAGTGATCCGGTGACCTTGGTCCTCGAGAATGAAGAGGGATTGTATCATCCTGGTAGATCTGTCCAGAATAGATCCGGTGACTTCAGTCCTTGAGAATGTAGTGGGATTGCATCATCCTTGAACTTTCTTTCAGAAAGGTATCTGGAGGCTTTAGTCCCCGAGAGTGTGCCAGGGATTGCATCATCCTTTAACTTTGGTTCAGAAAGGTATCCGGAGGCTTCGGTACCTGAGAGTGTGGTAGGATTGCATCATCCTTGAACTTCGGTTCAAAAAGGTATCTAGAGGCTTTGGTCCCCAAGAGTATGGAAGGATTGCATCATCCTTGAACGTCGGTTCAGAAAGGTATCCAGAGGCTTCAGTCCTTGAGAGTGTGGTAGGATTGCATCATCCTTGGACCTAGTCCTAAAGTGATAGGGACTGATTATCTCGTAATAAATCTGGTGGCTTCGGTCCCCGAGAATGTGGTAGGATTGCATCATCCTTGAACCTAGTCCTAAAGTGATAGGGACTGATTATCCCATAATCAATCCAGTGAATTCAGTTGTCAAGAATGTGGTAGGATTGTATCATCCCTGGACTTAGGTCCAAAAGTGATCTGAAGAATTTCATCTTTGTGTTGTGGACTGCAAGTTGTTGATGATGATGACATACTGATCGAAAGATCAGAATGTGATGATGATGATGTTGCTGATTGAAAGATCAAAGAGCTGAAGATGTTGTTGCTGATCAAAAGGTCAAAGAGCTGAAGATGTTGTTGCCAATCGAAGTGGTCAAATTTGTTGTTGATTAAAGCAATCAAAGTGTTGATATTGCTGAAGACTGAAGTTTGAGGATGAAGACTACATGATGTTGAAAAGCTTCCAATGATTTATAGATGTGTTACCCTGATGATGTTGATAATGTCCTCTATCTCTCTTCTACTATTTTTGTTGTTGATGTTGTAGAATACCCTTCTCATTAAGGGGGAGTGTTGAAATATTGTAACTTCGAAGAATATTCTCTATGTACTTTTTGTGGTCCCCGATGGTCGTACCAGGAGAACCAATTGTATTACTTTGTACCCCGATGCTTCTAAGCAGAAGAACTAATAAGAGTCATGAGGTAGTCCCCTCAAATTGTAAAGGTGGGTCATTAGCACCCTAGTTGTGGTTACTTGAACCTACATGTTTAACTTGAGCCTACATGATTAACTTGAGCCTACATGTCGAAATTAATTATTAAAGTGAACGGATGAATATAAATAGAGGTGTGGTGCTCCTCACTTGGAACACACACACTCACTTGTGTAGCGCATTAGTGAAGGAGAGAGACGTAGCCGGAGAAGGAGGAGGATCAGTCTTTTGGGTTTTACCTTTTATCTTTTTGGGGCATCTATAATGAGGAAGCTTTTGCTGGGTTTTTCCCTTTAGGGTTTTCCCAAGATAAATCTTTGTGTTCTTTTTGTATGGTTGTGCTTTTCTATCTTTCGATGATGTTTTGGCCTATGGTTATGTTGTTATGATGCTAAATGTTTTAAGATCTGATATAACCATTAAAAGTTCAACAGGAATGAGGTCTCCTAAGATATACTAAGTATGCAAAAATGATTTTAATCCATTCCACGGCCATATGAAGATGAAATAATGCTTGATCTGAGAGTGTAGAGGGTCATAAATGATTCCTAAGGGTTTGGATAACAACATGGGTGGTTGTAGAGATCATGGAACCTCCAGTTATAGCTTAGAAACCCTAGAAAATTTATAAAAACACTACAAATCCATGTAGGATTCTCCTACAATGGTGAATGAAGATTTGAGGGTAGAAAAACTATATAGTGCATGAGAACCAACTGTGATTCTTATAGTGTATGGCCCAACAAATGGATTCGAGAGTGCCAAAAGGAGGCTAGAAATTCTTGCATATATTTGAACTTGAACTATGCTCAAACCCTCATTCCCATGGAGAGTGTGCCTTCTTTGATACCACTAATCCATATCTTGAGGGATGAGACCCAGAGGCTTGGATTTTGAGAGAGGAGGAGAAGAGATGGCATAATGGGCCAGCTATGATAAAGACACATAAGCTATATCTAGGATGTAAATAGGCTAGACAAATAAACATAGAGTATATAGGCCCAATGGAGGGCTGAGTTTTAAAGAGGGTTATTTGAGCCTCACCTCTCAAACTATACTAAGAAAAGCACTCAGAACCAATAACCCATTAACTCAATAGAATAGGAGAATTGTAGGATGCCAACACTCCTTGAATGCTTTATTGAGAAGGCATAGAATCCTTTTATAACATTATTACAATGTGCCTTTCCGACATACCATGGGCTATCAAACACCATGGATGGAAGAGGTACAATGTGCCTTGAAGATATACCATGGAACAAAACCATGGGATTTCAAATACCATGGATGGGAGAGGATGGCCTCTCCATTTAATTCTTTGATGACTTATACGTATGAATTTATACCATATGCCCCCTACAATTCAGATCAGTATACTAAATAGAAATGCTTCGAGGCATGAGGAAATAAAAGTTATTAATTAAAAGATTAAAAAAAACATAGTTTTTTTGTAAAGGAATAAATGAACAGTGCTCCTATCCTAATTTCCCCATGCACCAACAACACTAATGCACCAGGGTTCCTAATTATGAATATCATTGAAGTCAAAAGAGCTTGATGCAATTTTAAAAAGAAAATATTTTTATTTTTCTAGAGAAAATGTTTTACTGCATGTGAAGGACATAGACGCACTAGGGCATGAGGAAGTAAAACAAATTGATTAAAACACATAAAAAACATATATTGTTTTTAAACAAAAAAAGAACAATTCTCCCTATCTACCTAACTTCCCCAATGTACCAACACCATAGATGGACCGATGCACCTCATTATTAAGAGAAATGAAGTCAAAATAACTCGATTCATTTGTAAAAATATGATTTTTTTTGGTGCACGGGAATGACATAGATGCACCGGTGTGTATCACAATCCATTGCATTTATTTATGTCAAAATAACCCTCCCTCAACTGGAAAAAATATAGTTTTTTATTTTTCCCATAAAAAGTATTGGTGCTTTATAAATACATAGATCCACTAGTATGTAACATACTACAATGCATTTCCATATAAAACAAAAGTCATATTCTTTATATGCTATAAAAAAAAAAACTAATTGTTATCTCTATAACAGTAAGCACATTGGTGCATGACAAATATAAGGTACACTTGCGCACCACTAAATTTGGTGCACTAGAGTAGGATAAAAACAAGTAAATTATGAAATAGAAAAATAATTTTCACCCAACTATCAGTTTTGAAGACCATGATGACCACATAAGACCACTTAAGCATGGGTGGTGCACTTTATTGTCCAACGTACCTCGTAATTAGTGCTCAATAGTTGTCATATTTATGCCTTCCTTTTTTTTGTTGTTGGAGTTAAAAATTTTACAAACAATCAATGTGTTGATAGGTCAAAATTACCTTGGAAAAAAATAGGAAATCTCTACATTAAAAATCCCCAATTGGACCTCAATAGTTTGCAGTAGGGAACACATCCATATTCTGGTCCGGTAATCATTAATGATTTTGGGTTTTACCAATTGTGCCTTGGCACATCGTTTAATGATTTTGGGTTTTACCAATTGTGCCTTGGCACATCGTTTATGGTTTTCAAAATTAAGGTATGAAATGAAGCTACTCTAAAATGCAGAATTCAACCATCAAGACATGATAATGGTTACAATAAATAAGCACAAAACCATACATGCGCCGGCCAATTCCCATGATTTAGTTCACTAAGTATAAAATACAATACATGAATATGGTAAAATAATTTCATAATCATTAACAATTCTATACCAACGAGTTTAAAGAAACATTTTAAAAAACATAAATAAGAATACACTAGCTACACGTAAGAACAATCCGTAGTGTCTGATAATTTCCTACACAATCCCAATGCATAACAATTGAAACATAATATTCCACAACAAAGAAAACACAAAAATCACATCTTCCTAAAAAGTGACTTATCCAAAAAGCACATTCTCCTCATTAACAGTTCAATATTAGTACATAAAACGTTAGAGAGAAACAAATCCCTTGTTCATTTGGTGTCTTCCTATAATCTTACTTTCTTAGAAGCTTAAAGGTTCCTTTCTATAACTATCATATTGCTTCTGCTTCTAGAGATTTTTCATCTTCTCTCACTTCCTTAAAATGTATTTCTTTTGTCTTTATCATATATGATGTAGCTCTTTCTTTTAGGAAACTTTCATCACAAAAATGGGTATTTACTATAAATAATTTCTCTTTTTTAGGATGTTACAAACATAATATTAAACTAAAATATAAATAAATAAATATTAATATACATAACCATAGTTAAATTAATGATACTATATATCAATAGGTTAAAGACACGTCTTTTCATTATTTGATTCCCTAAAGTAAGCGGGTAAATCTTTGTCATCTTCTATATGTCATTCATTTATCAATTTGTGGTTTTTGAATTATTTGTCGATTCCAAATTCATGTTTGCTCCAGCTAGTATCAATGCTTGTTTCTCCTCGACACCTTCCATCCTCCCATCTCAATTTCACTTGCCTCACTTGTTCATCCTCACCTGTTCCATTTGCCACATCCATGGCACCTCTCTTCTCATCTTCCATGACCCTTTCTTCTCTGACCTGCACCACTTTTGATGCCTACCCTATATCCTCATGCACCGCACTCCTCACCCATGTTGCTCATTCCTATTGCTACCACATCCTATTCCCTCGTACCACTGCAACCTGTGTTCAATCCTCCCACTCTCCTTGTTCCCTCCAACCTACACTCGGCACTCCACCTGTAGCTCCCCTGTTATGTCATCCATGCCTGGGCTCTCCCTCCATCACCTCTACTTTGACCTTCAGCTTCAGTCCTCACCCTACCTCTCGCAGCGCCCTCGCCATCCTCCTCACCATGCCCTCGCCTCACCTCCATTTTCCCGCCTTCACATAAACCTGCATAAAAATAAAAATTCTAATATTATATATTTTTATTATAATATTTGAAAAAAAAATATTATTAAAACAAAATAATAAAATAAAGATTATTATTAAATTAAATAATTAATTATTATATTTAAAATGTTCACATCTTTAGAAAGCAAAAATACCTCCTTGCATGAGTTCCATGGAAAACATGAATGATCAAGTGGAGAATTTGGGGCAAAATCAAGCACAAGACTCTAAAGTTCTTGAAGATGTAAATAGAATATTTGATCAAATCGAAGTTGAACTACACACTAGAAAAGAAGAATTAATAAAAAAAGGTTAGAGATGAATTCAACGAAGTTGTAACATGGGAAATGGAGGGCATAAAAAGAGAAATAGTGTCAGGCATATAAGTTGTATTAACTAAACTAGTGCACTAGTTCGATGCAAGAGATGCTATGAAAAATGGCAAGTCATCAAAGAACGACCAATCAGCCCCTAGTTCAACAAAGTCAAACAATCATAAATAAAATGTCAAAGTGGAAATCCCACAAGGTAACAGATACCACTATCATTCCTTAGAAACCATACAAGCATCCTCAACCATAATGCAACCAATGGGGGGATATCAAATGAAGCCTAAGTTAGAGCTACCCAAGTTTGATTGTACAACAAAACAGAAGGTGGTGTGGATCAACAATGCAAAAGATTTTTTGTGTATACATAAGATCGTATCTTATGAAGAGATGATCAAGTATGCCTCAATGCAGCTAGAGGGTTGGGCATATAATTGGTACATGTGGTCGAAGATCACGACAAAAAATGGTTCCCATAACTGTAAGACATTCAAGAATATTTTCTTTAAGAGATTTGAGGATCTAAAAGAGAAGGAATTCTTCACAAAGATCAACATATTGCAACAGAAAGGAGACATTGGTGTCAATTCAACTAACCCAAGTTCATATTTCCCTATTTATCCAACAAATTCCAAGATATCAGCCCGACAAAGTGTAACTCCATCGAGAACACCTAAAAAGGTGAAGTCTCACCTGATATATCTAAGGGGTTAGATAGAACCAGGTTTCTACAGTTATGGAAGGGGATTTCTTCATCTCATCATTAACGCGTCACTCAACCGAAACAAAGGTATGGATTACCATTGACCCATACACAACATGAAATCGAGTTGATCCATCAACACAGTCACCACATATAAAATATACAGAAATAAAGAATGTCTACCATCATTGTCATCGACATTCCACAATATTACATCAATATAAGTGCGACAAAATCAGAAAGATTCAGATGCAAAAGACACACACATCAAAGATAGAGACATCAAAGACACATAGATTTAATGTGGAAACCCATACAAAAAATGTTGAATATTGTAACTTCAAAGGATATTCTAAATGTATTTTACTGATGTAACCCAAGGGAGATGTTAGTATTCCTCCGTCGGGATGTCACTATTGTATTTGGTCATCATAAAGTCATGAGGTAAAGCCTCCATTGTAAGTCAGA
>LPNX010827022.1:66345-78168 GCA_001517045.1 Pseudotsuga menziesii
TTCTTTGTATATCCATATTGGAAAAGGATCAGAAGCCAAAAAATTTACAGACCGAATATTAAATCTTTATGTACCCTATGTAAAATTTTCAACCTCATATTGGCTATAATCTAGGAGATATGATTCCTCCAACTTAGGGTTCCATCCTCTCCAAGGATTCATCCTTAAACATGTGACTTGGGGATAATTTATATATCTCTAGATAGGAACTTCCAAACTAAATTTCATAAGATTTTGCAGATAGGGCACAGATGGTAGTTTCTGTGGTAAAATTTTGAGACCCCGAAAGTGAAACAGTGACACGTGGAAGTCTGTATAAGTTCTCTATGTTAAACAATCCTGTAATAAGTCACCTTGGGAAAATTTGCATAATTCCCAATTGGTGAAACCAATTCTTCTATACTTGTGGGATTGGAAAGAATGCATACCAAGATACATTAGTACTATTTTTCAAACATAGAGGAGAAGGAATTTCGGAGATGCAGTAAAAACAAGATAACGTAATTCTGCAGAAGAAATTTAAGAAAACTAGGGCATTAGATATTTTGCAGTTCTCATCACAGTTCTGGGAAAATGAGTATGCTGCTCAGATATCCTTGAGGAGGAGAATATTTCTATCTAATCATAGCTGAAAGATATCTAAGTTGAAATAATAGGGTTTCTCTGGCAAACTATAGGTCTACCAGAATAAGCATTCTAGAAAATATTTCAAGTAAGCATTAGATTGAAGCAATCTCATTGGTCAAATAAGAAGATACAGATATAGAAGGAGATGAAGACAAAGCACAAGAAATAATCTATCAAACAAATAAATATAATTATTTGAATTATTTTTCCTATATATGTTGTGTATTATGCATGATAGAATGTTTGCATTAATGACAGTATACTACTAATATGCATGTTATGGGTAAGTAGCCCATGGTGCTATACAACACTCCATTTCTACTTATATAGAATGAAACCTATTTTCTAACATATTGGATTAATCCACAATCTCAATGATGTTATGGAAGATATGGAAGGCATCTGGAAAGTTTTCGTGAGATATGGATGAATGTTGTATTGACTAAAATAGTTGCATAATTGTATCGTTATTCATAAGAAATCGCCATTATGCATATGAAATGTTTCTAATCATGCAACTGGTGCATTTGAATTGTAGGAAAGGTCATGTACAACCTCCTACAAGAAAATTAGGATAAGACTTGTTTTGAAGAACGAGTGATGACAATTCAAGATTCACTCCAATAAACATGAACTTGAAGCTCCCAAGGTCAAAAAAACCGTGACAAAAAAAAGAGCTTCAGAAGAATATAAGAGAATGGTAGATCCACCTCAAGAGAGGAAGAACATCTTGGGAATGAGAGATAATTCAAGATAAATAAAAGTATGGCGGGACTTCCAAACCAAAGTAAGAGGCCTCAGATACACTCTAGTTATGTGGAACAATTGACTGACATTATTGATGTAGACCCTCCCAGCTATGGAAGATGTTTCGATCAAAGAGCAATAGTTGATCATGGGGAATGATGTCTAGGATATGGTTCCAAAACGTGAAGGGAAGTGAAGGGAAGTATGTATTTTTTTCCTTATGGATCTACAAGAATGAGTGTACAAAGCAAGGATTTTATTTGTCTCGGTAAGAATAGACTATGGCATGACATACTCTATTGACCAGACACACTTCTCCAGTAAAGGAGAAGCATATATTGAGAAAATAACCACATGTGCAAAATAGGCTTTGTACGAGCTCAGAAAGAGCCCATAGATAAGCACATACAGTTACATAAGGATATTGAACATAACCTAGAGAAATGAATATCTTAATCTTTGCTACAAGGTTAAAGATGGAAACTTATAGAAGATAACAAGCTCACAAATGGGTGTAAGAGGAACTTTTCAACAAAGCTCAAACTTGTTAGGATTATTTTGTTTATTTCTTCTTGATCTGATTTGGCGTTCATTAGTTTAAGATTATTTTCCTTAAGGATTTCCAAATCTACCTTCAAACTCCTCACTTTTTCTAACATATCTGATTTTATATCTGTGTTACATTTTCCTTTGAGTTCTACATAGAAACTTGCATTCTCTAATGCTAGCATACCTTCAGGCATTACATATTCTTCCGCAATTTGTTCAGGTTCTGCCATCAATATGTCTTCCTATAACAACATGTATTCCTTTGTTATTTATAATTATTTATATTCAATATACTCAGTCATATTATACCAAATGGCTATGCAGTCTCCCATTAGGTCGAAGTGTTATAAACTATCTATTAGAATAATCAACCCATAGTTACCTACATTAGACATTAATTTAATTATTTTTGTCTTAGTACCTAGATTCCTAGATTCCCTTCTATGCTAGTTGTCTTCTACATGTCCTAAAAGTCAACACTTGCTAAAAATGAGTTATGGAGCACTTGGGAAACATCCTGGAAACCAATTTTAGCATGTATACTTTATTCTAGATTCTCTAAAGCGCATATCTACTTTTTCTTGAAAAGCTGCCTTGCTTTATGACTTATTTAAGGAAAAAGGAAAAGCTAGTCTAGATGTATCTGCCTTGTTTTTTTACCACATCATCCTCCCTCCTTTTCTCCAAATAAAAGCATGAATGATTTTTATTTCCATCCCTATTTAGCTTTCCCACTTAACTTAGCAAATTCATGATCATCTTCATAGATTTGGAAACTGCTTTAGGCACCTATGGGGGATTTGACTAGATTTGGTAAGCCTTTTTTTTTACTATTTCGAATGGCATCCTTATGCATTTGAACCTCTCATGTAATTATATATTACAGAATCCTATTACTTCATATGGTTGGCTATTGTACACTTACTCAATACATATTAGTGTTATGGTCCAATTTCAATCTCCTTTGATGTTAATTTTGCATGTTTTATTAGCAATTTTGTGAGTGTAATTGTTATATCTCTTAGGCTCAATTTCCATGTGGTATTAAAAAATTTGTAGATCGATTTATCTCCTTCAAAATTGTTATTGAAGGTTTTACATCATTAATTGGGAGGACAATCTGCTGACTGGACCAATCTCAGAAAATCATCTTGACTCCATTCAATTTCTTTGAGTGGAAAGCTGAGATGGAGATATTGTTGAGAGCGAAAGGTCTCTATAGGGAGACTATGGAAACTGAGGCAAAGCCCAATGTAGATGTCAAAAAAAAAAATTATGGCACAACAAGAGGGATGAGGCCTATGGTATTTTGTGTCTGAGCATCTCAAGAGACCTCCTCTTCCATCTTGATGGATTGACATCACCTAATGAAGTGGAGGAGAATATTGAAGAGATTTTTGGAAAGACATATGATATGAGAGGACATCAAATCGAGAATTAGTTGATCTCCTTGATTCCTAGTAGCTTCGAATCATTGCAACTCTACTTTTCCATGTTTAAGGCCCTTGTTTTGCAGCTAAAATAGTGTGGGATCAAAAAGAAGGAAGAGAAACTAGTGTAGGCCATATTCTCTAAGCTTGGTCTTGACTATTCAATTTTTGTTTGGACCTTCCATGCCACCAAGTTTACAGCTCAAGCCTAGAAGACTCCTAAGCTTGCATAGTTCATGGAATCCATCACATAGGAGCAAGATAAGTTGGTTATGACGGGCACCATCAAACCTTCCAAAGACCAAGATTCGGTTGCTGGAGATTCAAGGGTGGATTCAAAAAGCAAGAAAAAAGCTAAAAATCCACCTAAGCAAAATAGAGACAAGTCTAAGTCTCAAGAGGAGCCCCAAGGTTCCAAGAAAAACTCCTAGAATAAGAAGAATAAAAAAGAAACGAGCAAGTGTGCATACTTCAGTAAGGGATATCATCCTGAGAGCTCTTATATGAAGAAGCAAATTGACATGTTGACCCAAATCCTAGAGAAGAATAACATCTCCCTTCCTGATTTCTCAAAGAAGGAAGGAGGATCAAATTCAGAAGATAGAGAGAGAGTACATGCCTTGGTTTCTAGAACATCAAGTTCACCTAGCTTCATCATAGATTCTGGAGCTTTTAGACATATGGTTTCGACAAAAGAGACATTATCGTCTCTTGACATATTGAAAGGTCCACCAATAGTTTTGGGAGATGACTCTCTCACTAACAGTTTGGGGAAAGGTAGGATTGATCTTGACCATGGTAGTTTCAATAATGTGTTGTATGTCTCAAGTCTTGCCTCTAATCTCTTGTCAGTGTATCAGATGACTCATATTGGGTCTCCAAAGAAAGTCATATTCTCCCCTGATTATGTTTAAATCACTGATATTTTGAATGTTAAAGTTATAGCAAAAGGTTTTGTTGATCACACTTCGAAGATATACAAGTTTCCCCATTTTCTATCCTACTCAAACCCCTCTTCTCTTCTTATTCATGCTAATGAAGCAAGCAAGCTTTGGCATGAAATTTTTGTCCATATTAACTACAAGTATCTTTCTGATTTGAGTGAAAAAGATATGGTTATAGGGTTACCAAAGATCAAGTTTTCTATGGGAGTCTGTCAAGGTTGTATTCTAGGAAAACACCCAGAGCACAAGTATGAGAAAGCTATCCATGAGAGAACCTATGTACCTCTTGAGTTGATACGCAGTGAAATTTTTGGTCCATTCCCTCATATGTCCATGATTCAAGCCAAATATGCACTGACCTTCATAGATGATGTTTCTAGGTATTGTTGGGTTCACTTCCTAAAGCATAAGTCTAAAATTTTTGACCTCTTCAAAGTGTTTAGACCTTTGGTTGAAAACCAGTCTAGAAGGAAATTCAAGATCCTTGGATCTGACAATGGTGGTGAGTATGTCAAGTCTAAGTTCATTTAGTATTGCAAATATGCAGGTATTTATATGCATCATTCAATCCCTTACACACCACAGCAAAATGGTGTTGCTGAGAGAAAGAACATATCACTGAAGGAGATGGAAACATACATGATGGAGGCTAAGACTTTTCCACCAAATTTTTAGGCCGAAGCTATAAACTATGCATCCTACATCTAGAATAGGGTTCCTCATAAGAATCTTGATGGTATGACTCCTTTCGAAGCTTGGAGTGGGCACAAACCAAATGTGACCCATTTCAGGATTTTTGGCTCAAAGGCTTGGGCTAGAATTCCAACTGAAAAGAGGAAGGATTTGCAACCCCAAAGCCAAGAGTGCCTATTTGTTGGGTATTCTAAAGATTCAAAAGGGTACAATCTGATCAACTTGAGCACTAACAAAGCATTCATTGAAAGAAGTGTTCAGTTCCAAGAAGAGCCTTTATCAGCAGTTGAAGTTGGAGAGTCCTCTTCACTACCAGAACCATTGATTGTAAGTGAAGAGACTAATGAGTTTGTTTATTCTGATAAGTCTAATAATGATGATTTTATTGTAGATTCTAATATTCCTACAATATGAAAATGGGCAGCAAATACCATTCATGTAGCTAGGGAACTAGCTGAAAATCCTAATGACACTAGGAGGACTAGATCTCAATTTGAGAGTGCCCTTTGTGTGAAAGATCCTCTATTTGCTAAGAAATTCTATATAATGGTTGAATATTATCCACAAAAATATGAATATGTAGCACATTATCTAATATGGAAAATAGCCATGAAAGAAGAATTCATCTCGCTCCAGAAGAACAACACTTGGGAACTGGTTGATCTTCCCCCATGGAGGAAGCTAGTTCAATGTAAGTGGGTTTTCAAGACCAATTTTGCTGTTGATGGTTCACCTTTGAAATATAAGGCAATATTGGTAACCAAGGGATACTCACAAGTACATGGTATTTACTACAATCAAACCTTTGCACCAGTGGCAAATATGGACTCCATGAGGCTAGCTCTAGCCATTGCAGCTTCAAAGCAGTGGGAAGCACATCACATGGATGTGAAGTGTCCTTTCCTAAATGGAGATATCAATGAGGATATTTATGTGAAAAAAACTAAAGGGTTTATTTCTAATACATCTTTAGTGTGCATGTTAAAAAAATCATTGTATGGGCTCAAGCTAGCCCCAGGGCTTGGTATGCCAAGATTGATTGTTTTTTGTTGTCACTGAGTTTTGTTCGATGCAAGTCTGATCCTAATGTCTATTTGAATCTTATTCATGGTTCTTTTATGATTATTTTCTTGTATGTGGGTGACCTACTGATTATAGGAAGTTCAAAGAAAGAGATTTCATCCTTGAAGAATGCAATGAACCATGCATTTTCTATGACATATTTGGGATTGTTGAGCCAATTCTTGGGTCTTGAAATTGCTCAATTCCAACATGGAATCAAAGTACAGTGGTCCATGTATGCTTCATATTTTCTCATCAAGTTCAACATGAATGATTTCAAGCCAAGCAAGACTCCCTTCCTTTCAGGAGTTAAGCTTGAAGAAGCAGTTAGTTTGGCTTCGAGATACATGGATCAGCCTCACGAGCTCCACTGGAGAGAAGCCAAAATGATCCTAAAATTTTTTCAAGGAACAAGAACTCAAGGGATCTTCTACAAAGAAAAATATGATCTTGATTTGATTGGATTTACTGACACTGATTGGGTAGGTGATAACACAGATCGAAAGTCTACATCAGGATATGTGTTCATGCTTGCAGAAGGACCAATTAGCTAGTCAAGCAAGAAGCAGAGTGCCATAGCACTCTCATATACAGAAGCAGAGTATAGAGGAGTTGTAAATGCAACAACTCAATGTTTTTGGTTACAGTCGATACTTGGAGAATGTGGCTTTGAATCAAAGTTTTCAACTATCATATACTGTGATAATTAGAGCAACATTCGAATCTGCAATGATCTAGTTCAGAAATAGCAAACCAAGCACATTGATATCCATATGCACTACATCAGATAGCTTGTGCATGATGGTACCATTGTTCTACTCTTCTTTGCATCTTCAGAATAAGTAATAGACATCTTCAGCAAAGTTTTTTGTAAGAAGACCTTCAGCAATCTCAAATCACTGCTGGGGATTCTTGATCATGCTATGAAGCATGATTGATGACAATATTTCCAAATTTTGTTTTTCCTATCCATGTTTAAGGGAGGATTTTCCCACTAGGTTTTTTCCTCTTTCCTTGGTTGCATGGAAAAGCAGTATGTAAATGGTGACTAAGCCTTGTTTCTAGGCCCTATAGTTTTATGATATTTACTCATAAAGTCAGGCTTAAGGTGGGGTGTTAGAATAATCAACCCATAGCTACCTACATTAGACATTAATTTAATTATTTTTGTCTAATTACCTAGATTCCTAGATTCCATTCTATGCTAGTTGCCTTCTACATGTCCTAAAAGTCAACACTTGCTAAAACTAAGTCATGGAGCACTTGGGAAACATTCTAGAAACCAATTTTAGCATGTCTTCTTTATTTGAGATTCTCTAAAGCGCATATCTGCTTTTTTTGAAAAGCTACCTTGCCTTCTTTTTTTCCCACGCCATCCTCAATCCTTTTCTCCTAGGGATAGTAGAATTAAACTCCCACCTACTCAATTTCCAAAGTCTTTAAATCAAGAAATCTCATCACAAAAGTTTGTGAAGGCACTTGAATGTTATTTAAGTGACTTACCTAGCTACTAGCTAACACATTATTTTCCTTGTAAGTAAAGTGGTGTAAAAAAATAAATTGATCTACTTAATACTTCAAACCTTGGACAACTATTGATTTACGTCATGCTTCAAACCTTGGACAACTACTAGGGGTCATTTTTACCAACTTCAAAAGCACAGTTATCAACACCTGAAACTTTTTTAATTTAATGATATTTAAAACTCCTTTGCATCTAGCGCAAAGTGACGTCCAGTTTTCTTGTAAACCATTTAGGGTAAATTGGTTTTTACCAAGGATTTTTACTTGTCTTCACCTATAATCTGAAGTCTGAATGAGCTGCAGCTCTCGCAGTCAACCAACAACCTTCACATCCATGTTCATGGATGTCTCATGTAAAAGTTAGGTAAACAAAATGTTTAGTACCGATATCTCTACACCATAGCTCTACGTTTTGTTTGGTATAATGCCTTGAGTATTGTTTTTATCCAACATTTTTATCACAAGCTACGACCTCTACTTTATTGGTTTGTCACATGGTTCATGGTTTCGTTTATTACAACGACATGTTATCAAGCTTTGGTTTATTCAATCACCGGTTCCACTTCGCTAAGTAATGTATTTTATTTTTTGTCAACAATCTATTTTTCTTTAGTAAAGATGTTGGGCTGATGCACAATCATGGACTCCTTTAAAGACACTTTAGATGCCACATAATACTGGAAAAACCTGGAATCTCTGACTTTAGGTGAGAATTAGGGGTACTTCCCTAATGTACTTGAAGATGAAGTAAAAAGACAAAAGATAGGAAATTGAATTAGATTTCATAATATATAACATTTATGCAGAAAAAATGTGTGTAAATGATTATAAAATTAGTTTCCATGAAATTGGGTTTTCAAAATTTCAGCACATCATAACATATATGTTTGTGTGGGTGCAACAATATATGAGGTAAATGATGTCAATTTTGGATAAAATATTGCATACATGTAAAGGACATATGGGACTAGTGCAAAAATATTTATTTATAATTTTTCATGAATTAAGTTTCTTTTTATTAATTATTGAAGTCAGAAAAGCTTGAAATGAAAACGTTCTGTGTCGATGCAACACTTTAGAGGAAAAAATTAATGAAATCCTTGATTTATATATATAATATTGTAGAGTGTGATCTCTTATAGTGCACCATATAGTTTTATTGGCAAATGGTGAAAGAAATCAAAAGTTATATAAAAAAAAATCGATGTATCTATTTTTGAAAACTAACATATGTCATTTAGAAAAATAATAATAAATAATTAAAACATACATTTGAAGGAAAAAATTACATATTCATAAGATCATACTCTACAGTATTCTAAATTTTCATAAAAAAACATTATGTTTGTTAAAGAAAAACACGTCATCAAAACTGAGCATATTGATAGAGTTCTATAAGACAGGCAATAGCTCTGGTTTATTTTTCCTAGACAATAGGTTCGGTAGTCCGAAGCTAATTCCAAGAATAATGCCAAACCTTATTCCCACCGAGTTATTAAATTTTAAAAACACGCATATGTGTTATAATGCATATGTGTTATAGCATTATTCATATCGCGTATGCGATATCTCGCGTATGCAATTCATATCGCATTTGTGTTATAATGCATATGTGTTTTTTCTTAACTAGCTTGGTACGAGAGTAAAAAAGAGTAAATAACAAGTTAGTGGATAGTATTTGGGAGAATCCCCATCTAAAATTAAAAGAACATGGTAATTATTGGCCCCTCCAAAGCAGTTTAGTGTGGCAAAAGGACGACGCTTAGCCTAAAATTTGTGAATGGTTGGGATAATGAGGTCAGATTGTTGGAGGTTCAAGGCGCTTGTTCATGATGCTTAAGACATAGAAGATTCTTTTTAGACTTAATGACTGATTTTCATTGCCTAACCTTTCTCTAAGGCTTGAAACTCATATATAGCTCTAAATCATTCCTAATGGTACCAACACATCCACTATGAGGATAAGGATTGAAAGATCATTTATGTTGTTTTGAAGCATTTTTTTTTTCGTGGACACACAAAAACATATTTTAGGGCCTAAGGACAAGGTGTCATCTCTCGACTATGTTGAGGATCCACGATATATACATTGTGATCGAGAATGGCTAAGTGTTTCTCCCACTACTATGTCTAGGATATGCTCATGAGGTCATGTATGGTGGATTAAATTTAATTCTTAAAACTATATTCTAAGAAGTTTTCTTTATGGTACAAGTCCTAGGTTTCCTACCTTAACAATTTCCAAGACCCATGGATTCATATCTACTATCCAAAACCTTCTAACAACATCCATGCCACCATTAGAAGGAAAGGGTAAGTTCAAGATGTCATGGCTGGTCATTTGAGTTGTTTTTCATGTTCATGGATTCGTAGAAGTTTTTTTTAGAGTACAATCCCAATGCTTACTCCCCCAGCAAACCAAGCACATTGATATCCATATGCACTACATCAGACAGCTTGTGCATGATGGTACCATTGTTCTACTCTTCTTTGCATCTTCAGAATAAGTAATAGACATCTTCACCAAAGTTTTTTGTAAGAATACCTTCAGCAATCTCAAATCACTGTTGGGGATTCTTGATCATGCTATGAAGCATGATTGATGACAATATTTCCAAATTTTGTTTTTCCTATCGATGTTTAAGGGAGGATTTTCCCACTAGGTTTTTTCCTCTTTCCTTGGTTGTATGGAAAAGCAGTATGTAAATGGTGACTAAGCCTTGTTTCTAGGCCCTATAGTTTTCTGATATTTACCCATAAAGTCAGGCTTAAGGGGGGGTGTTAGAATAATCAACCCATAGTTACCTACATTCGACATTAATTTAATTATTTTTGTCTTATTACCTAGATTCCTAGATTCCATTCTATGCTAGTTGCCTTCTACATGTCCTAAAAGTCAACACTTGCTAAAACTAAGTCATGGAGCACTTGGGAAACATTCTGGAAACCAATTTTAGCATGTCTGCTTTATTTGAGATTCTCTAAAGTGCCAATCTGCTTTTTTTGAAAAGCTACCTTGCCTTGTTTTTTTCCCACGTCATCCTCAATCCTTTTCTCCAAATAAAAGTATGTATGAGTTGTATTTCCATCCCTCTTTATATTTCCCATTTGACTCAGCAAATTCATGAGCATATTCATAGATTTGGATACTGCTTTATGCACCTATGGGGGATTTGACTAGATTTGGAAAGCCTGTTTTTTGACTATTTCAAATTGCATCCTTATGCATTCGAACCTCTCATGTAATTATTTATTACAGCATCCTATTGCTTCATAAGGTTGGATATTGTACACTTACTCAATATAGATTAGTGTTATGCTCCAATTTCAGTTTCCTTTGCTGTTAATTTTGAATGTTTGATTAGCAATTGTGTGAGTGTAATTGTTCTATCTCTTGGGTTCAATTTCCACACTATCTATGATACCATTTTGTAACAGCACCAAAATAAAATAAAAAACTAAGAAAAGAAAACACATTACACATTACAATTCTATAAAAAATATTTTTCATTTTTTTATTGTTTTTACAAAAGAATCTTAAGGATTAATGGAAAAATTACCTAGGGATAGTAGAATTAAACTCCCACCTACTCAGTTTCCAAAGTATTTAAATCAATAAATCCCATCACAAAAGTTTGTGAAGGCACTTGAATGTTATTTAAGTGACTTACCTAGCTACTAGCTAACACATTCTTTTCCTTGTAAGTAAAGTGGTGTAAAAAAATAAATTGATCTACCTAATACTTCAAACCTTGGACAACTATTGATTTACCTCATGCTCCAAACCTTGGACAACTACTAAGGGTCATTTTTACCAACTTCAAAAGCGCAGCTATCAGCACCTGAAACTTTTTTAATTTAATGATATTTAAAACTCCTTTGCATCTAGTGCAAAGTGACGTCCAGTTTTCTTGTAAACCATTTAGGGTAAATTGGTTTTTACCAAGGATTTTTACTTGTCTTCACCTATCATCTGAATTTTGAATGAGCTGTAGCTCTCGCAGTCAGCCGACAACCTTCGCATCCATGTTCATGGATGTCTCATGTAAAAGTTAGGTAAACAAAATGTTTAGTACCGATATCTCTACGCCATAGCTCTACATCTTGTTTGGTATAATGCCTTGAGTATTGTTTTTATCCAAAATTTTTATCACAAGCTACGACCTCTACTTTATTGGTTTGGCACATGGTTCATGGTTTCGTTTATTACAACGACATGTTATCAAGCTTTGGTTTATTCAATCACC
>LPNX010827091.1:0-38441 GCA_001517045.1 Pseudotsuga menziesii
ATGAAAAAACTTGAACCACACTTTAAGTGTTACCTTCTAGAAATGATTCAAATGCGATTACGACATACAAAACATGTATTTTGTAATACCATATATGTTTTATTTGGTTAGAATATCTCCATAAAAAATAGGAGGTTGTTTTGATTTTCCATAGTGCTTGTACTATGGGAACATATCCATTACTTAACCAATGACTAATGGTATGAAATTTTGGTATATGAAATAGAATTTCTTCTTGGTATGGAATTATATATTTAAAATCAGCTTTGACTCAACGAATGTTCTATTCATTCGTAAATAAATGGCATGTCATCGAACAAGATGTTTTCAATTATTTGATTAACCAATGTTATGTTCATTTCTAAACATGACATAGAATTGTATGTTTCAAACTAGTATTTTTTTATTCTTACATAAATAATGTTAATTTCAAAAAGTTGTAAATTATTTTTGAAAATACATATTCTTAGAATCTTGAAATCAATTCAAGTACCCATTCGTTCAAATATTTTTCAATGACAATTAAACATCTAAAACTATGAAAATCCCACAAAATGTACACTAATAACAAATGATTACATATAAATCAACTAAAGTATAATACATAATTGAAAATTTTCATCATTTCATCTTTTGAAACAATAGATATTAAGCTCACCTTAGTGATCACCTTCACCCTAGTTTGACTGAGATTCTTTAACATATTAAGCTTCTTTCATATTCTCTTCACTATTTTCTTTATATTGTTGTTGAACTCAAATAAATACATTTATTGCATTGCTTTCTCTTTTCTCGGTTAATTTTTATAAAACAAATCACCGCAGTGGCAAATTCTCATTTATGGTTTGAATAGGAAAAGGAGGTGCATGAGCTAGTGAAACAACTTTGGTTGATGTTTTAATTGGGACCTTAAGAACATTTACTAAACCCTCAACATTAATTTATTCATCTTAAGTTCTTTTTCTTTTTGATCTCTTCTTCAATATTTTTGGTTGCTTCTTCTAGCACCCTATTTGACTTTTCCTTTTCTTCTTGCACTTTTTTTCTTTGTTCTTTATCACTTTTCATGGAATAATCCTCTTTTGCCTTCCTCATAGGTTCGTTTTTTCCATTTTAACTTGAAGGATTTTTCTGTACTATATTCTCCTCCTCTCAACTTACATGACACTTCTTCTAGAGTTTTGTTAGGATTTCGATAAACCTCTTCTTCTGCATTGCTTTCGTGAGTATAAGAAACAAAATTTAATAATTGGAAATGTATATATACTACTAGTTCAGGATCTTGTCTCTTAAATAGTTTGTTTCCAAAATGAATATTTTTGAGAGATGGAAATTCCTTCTCCATCTCTCTAGAAAACTCTATCACATAGCTTCTAGCAATTGGAGGCAAAGGGGGCCACCTAGATTTCATATTATTTTCCAAAATGGATCCCACTCTATTTATGTAATATTCATATGCAATCTTCAATAGAAATATATTGTCAATAAGTAGTGTGGAAATATGTTTGGAGGTTCATATCCACAATATATCCATAGATAATTGTGTTCCGTAGTATGATACCAATCATAGATGTTTTCCGTCACATAAAAGGTTGTTTTATACATGGATGGAGTAGGATTGTCATGTGTATGAGTGTAAAATGCTAAAATAAATTCATCGCATATTATTTGGTAATTTATCACATATTTCCATTCCCATAAATTGTTACAATACACATGCAATGTTGGTTTTACTAGTTTTGATGACTTCCACTGCCATTTCACGTCGGGGAATGAATTTGAAACACACATAATATCAAAGAGATGAGAGGACATATACAATTAAGATGCAGGTAATTAAATTGGTTTATGTGTTGTTAAGATGGTTTGATCCAAACTAGATGATAAAATGGATCCCCATTTGAAAATGTGGCCAATTGTGACTATTGTGTGCATTGTTAAGACCCAAGATTCATGCAGAGTGGATACATCATTTTCTCCATATAATCAGAAATCAAAGTGGAGAATACCTAATACAAAGTGTGAACGAACTAAGTATTATACAACCATTTTATTTGGATTTGAATTTTTTTTCTCTTCACCCATAATTTTTTAAAACATTCATTCACATCTAGCGGCCATGCCTCAATATTTTCCTCTGACATACTGATGCTCATTCTTGGGAACTTTAAGTAATGGTATATATGAGAATAAAGGAAGGAAGAGATTGTTTTGGATCCTCCCTAATTCATGACAATATTTTTCTCTATGTC
Source organism: Pseudotsuga menziesii (assembly GCA_001517045.1). Taxonomy (NCBI): domain Eukaryota; kingdom Viridiplantae; phylum Streptophyta; class Pinopsida; order Pinales; family Pinaceae; genus Pseudotsuga; species Pseudotsuga menziesii. The sequence goes on from LPNX010827091.1 coordinate 2,253, forward strand.
CACTCTCGGAAGTATCCAATAAATTACAGGAGTGGAAGGAAACACCTCTGACCTAAATGTAACTCGATAGAGCTATGATCTCCTCACATTCTTGTATGCACTTGAATAATCATTGTATTCTTTTGGAATAAGGGGATAGTTATAATTGTTGAATAGACCATCTCATTGGTGTGCTTCTCATCTAATTCATTCAATTGATTTGATCAGTTCTTCTAAGCCTTCGTTAATTCCATATTTGTCTCTATAGCTGTTCTCATGGTTTTGATTTCAAACTCAATAGGGAAAAAAACATTCTTTGAGTACACCAAAACATATGGGGAGAAAAATGCAGCGTTTCACCATGTAGTATGATAAGCTCATAATGCTTCTGGAATCCTTTTATCCCAATCCTTATGGTGGTTCTTTACTTATTTTGTAAGGATTTCCTCGATTACCTTACTAGTGCTTTCCACTTGGCCATTGGCTTGTGTATGATATGGTGAGGTTACTCAATGCTGAATATAGTATTACTAAAATAAGTCCTCCATTTGACGTGACACAAACTGCGGTCCTCCCTTTGCTACTATCTCTCTAGGTACTCCAAAACGGGTGAAGATCTCTCCATATAAGAAATCTATCACAGATTGATCATTGGCTTTTACCAAAGCCACAACCTCCACACACTTAGTCATATAATTAGTGCAAACCAATATATAAACCAAACAATACATAATTTTCAGTTTTAACCGTAATTTAATATACAAAGTTAAAATTTGAGTTAATATAAATAAAGTCATTAAATAAAGATATTGATTAATCAATGTTATTTATTACTCAATATTACTTAACTAAATTAATTAAGTAATGTTATTAAATTTATATAGTAGTGATTTTATTCAATTTAAATTTAATATGATTAATTATAATATAAAATCATAATTGCCATTAATTTTGAACTTATTTAAGTTGAAATTAATTTAAATTTAATACACACAAATTATTAAATTCTAAATTTAAATTTTATTTACATAATTTAATTTAATTTAAATTTAATATAAAGAATGATTAAATTATATATTTACATATATTAAATTAAGAAAAACAATCAAAATGGAAAAAGAACATTAGAAATAAATAATATAACATAATACCCATTTCATATTATTTGTATTAAAAGATATTTGTGATATAATTTGGAATTTGAAAGTAGTGACAAAACTTTGTGATATAAAATTATTTGGGAAATTTGTTATTGTTAATCCCTGAGATCTACTCAAAGTATCATTAGTCATAATATTTGAAGATAATATGGCGAGGGGTGTTGATTTCCTGATGTACTAAAACCTCCCTTTTTCCTTGGAAGCAATACCGTAATTGGGTGGTTGGGCACATTTCTTGCCAACCACCCAATTTTCACTGGCGAACAATCCATGACTATGTTAACATTCACACTTGTTCATGACTTCCACCACAATGAAATTTTTTCTCAGCATACATGAATCTAATCGCAAGTCATTCACTATGCACGTCGATGCTTGCTCGTTTGGCCTTGAAAGTCGAATCGTATTCAAACGCCACCAAATTCATATTCGAACATAGTACAATAGGAGTTTTTTGACCTATTATTCGAACATAATAGAATAGATGTTGACCTAATAAAAAAATTCTATATCCTAGTACTATGTTTCATATCTGAAGAGAAACAAAAATAACTTAAACTCAAATATGAATTTCATTGATCTAATTCTTACCCTTGTGGTTTTGAGCAGTTAACGATGAAGCAGTGAATTGTATTTGTGGGATGCCAATGGAAGTTGAAGATGGCGGTATTTTATCCAATTGAAGATAAAGCTGAAGCTAACAGTGTTTTGGTTCTCTATGCTCTTGTAGATGTCATTGCACATTGACATATTTACTATGCAGATCAATATTAAGAGAAAGTTTTAATGTTTTTTATTAGGCATAACAGATGAAATGTTAAGAGTGATCAAAATTGATCGAAAGGATAGGTAACCTTTATTGTGAGACCACAACAAGTCTTTGCCCTAATATTTTGTGCATTGATTGAATATAGAATCAATGCTTTCACTTGTCAAACAAGTTTTTTAGGTGGAACAGGAAGCTCAACTTATTGCGTTGCATTTGAAGAGTTCATGTTTTCATAATAACATCAATACAACAACCTAGAGGAGAGATACTCTTCATGTTGTGATACACGTTGCCTAACTTTTCAAATGTGAAACAAACACAAAGAGAGTCAACTAAAGAACCTATTAACGAGCTAGAAGAAACCTCACATAACATGACACTACATAACAGATTGTTGACAAAGAAACATCAAGTAAATGTTATCCATGTACAAATCTTTTGCACATATTTATAAAAAAATAACAAGAAGATTTTATGTTATTATATAATAAATATTTGATAACCAATTCCAAAATATTCCAAATCAAAGAGTGTAAATTACAATAACTTCCCACAAATGTAGATTCATGGCATTGCTTGGTAAAAAATTAGATAAATTGATTACCCAGAAAGACTTATTAGCATGCGATTTTCACAAGATAGAGAATTTGATTACTCTCAAAGACATTTTAGCATGAGATTTTAATAAAATAGATAACAGGATGATAATATTTTAATAAAAAATATTGACGGTAGAGTATGATTTTAACTTTAGGTAAAGATCTCGATGTATCAATGCTATTCAACAGTGGAACGAAGTCTTGTGAGTCATATACATTAGAGGAAATTTCAATTTAAAATGGGCCTTCCAAAAATAATACAAATTCCATGTCATCATGTATTAGCCAATAAAATTTCTTTAAAATTCAAAAAGGGAGCACCTCTTAAACAATTTTTTAAAATAAATTTAGGGATAGGAATCATAAAAAAAACTACTTTTTTTGTTCCTATTTTCGACATATCTCCTTGTGTTTTTACTCAAATTTCGATCACGAGAGCTTGTTGGATGCGGAATTAAATTTTGCATCCAACGAGTACTCACTTGGCATACTTTTGATGGGCCTCTCTGCACCAAAAATAAGAAATACCTGAAAAAATGTGATGATGATGTCATCATCACATTTTTTTAGGTATTTCTTGTTTTTTGGGTAGCGGAGACCATCAAAAGTATGCTGAGTGGGTACTCGTTGGATGCAGAATTTAATTCCACATCTAACGAGCTCTTCTGATCGAAATTTGAGTAAAAACACATGGATATATGTCAAAAATACGAACAAAAAAGTAGTTTCTTCTTTTCTTCCTCCAAAATTAATAAATATTATTTTATTATTTTAACTATTATTTTATTAATTGTACTTAGGAGGCCCATTTTAAGTTTAAATTTCCTCTAATGTGATTTTTTTCGGAGAGCAATTCCTTTTGGAATGCATGTTAAGTGTGTGACTGCAAATGTGAAAAAAGAACAACATATCGCTCAATAATAAACTTAACAAGATAATGATGCCAACAAAGGATTCCAAGGGATTCAGGTCCCTAGAATGACATATTTCTTATCCATTTTGATTCTAACATAATGGAAGTTACTTCTTGAAGAACATATTTATGAGAAAATTACAAAGTAATAGTTTCAAAGAAGGGAACTATTTTCAAAAGTATATACATAGATTGTACCCTATGATCTCCATTTTGAACACAACATGCATTATTATGGAATATTTTGGTTGATCGGGTATTGATCTATCATTTAGTTATTCCAACATAGAAAATATTATATAATATTGATGATAATAAAAATAAAAGAAATAAATATACAAAAGGGAAATTGACAAGTGATATCGACTGGTCGTGCATAGTCATTCTTCATCATGATTCATCTGCCAATCCCAATCCTAGAACATATTTTAAACCATAGAAAACAAAATATCCACAAAACATATTAAAAATTCTTACCTTCCATGTCTGATGCATATATGGCTACATTAAAATCTTCAAAATCGATCCATCCACCACAAAATGGTTCATTCTATGACTGAATTTCTTTACTACGAGCACAATATTCGTTAAGTTTCCATATCCAAAGAAACCGATTTTATGGAGCCTGGCTCCCAAACCCTTCATTAAATTGACCAGTATCTATGTGTTAGTTGAAAGACATGTTTAGGAATTCAATCAATCACACAACAACAAGACAGTAAAGGATTTTAGGGACTTTGACAGAGAGACAACATGCCCATCATTTCCATTTGGTTCCTTCTTTGTTGACTACAAACATGTGGCATAATATATGGGAAAGAGTAACAATGAACCAACAAATCACCTGCAAATCACGAGGACACACGTTAGAAAATTATGAAGACACACATGAAAATTGGATTGGTGGAAGGGACGACGAAACAGGTAGAGTAATTTTCAAAACACACCTCCGTAAAAAAACCTCCTATAGGCGTAATTAATTATTATTATCATTATTAGTGTTTTTTTAAACTATATAAATAGTTTAGTATATAGTTTTTTTTGAAAATTTTATATATATTAAAATAAATATTATAATAATAATTATTACTAACTAATAATATTATTATTATATTTTATTTATTTTATTTGAAAAAATGATGGAACTTTTTTTTAGGGTTTAGTGGAAAGTTTGCGTGAATGTTTAAGCAAATAACAGAGAGTGCAGCATGTGAAAAGAAGGGAGCACGCGGTGGGCGATGATGAAGGGATGTGTGTAGAGAGAGTGAGGGAAGCACGCAGGGAGAGTGCAGTAACAAGGAGTGGTGGGAGCACGTGACTATGTGGGGGAATGCACGTTGGATGGTGGAGGAAAGGTCATGTAGGAGGTTGGGAGGAGAGGAGTGATGTAGGTGGAAGGAGTGAGTGTAGAAATAGGGGATCGAGCAGGATTTTGTTGGGCAGAAGGATGCATGGAAGAAGAGGTGGGATGATCCAAGGGGATGAGCTGAGGTAATGCGCAAGTTGGAGAGGTGGAGGACAAGAAGAATGGGAAGGGACAAGGATTGGGAGCGGAGCAGCGAGCATGAAGGTGGGGAGGCTTGAGTAGAGAAGTGTAGTGTATGGAGGGTAGAGTGGGGTGATAAAAATGTGGAGGGATGGATGGACACTGTAATGGTGCATAGGTCGTGGGTGTATGGGAAGTGTGAAGTAAATGAAGGTAGATCTGAGAGTGTGGGATTTGGATGGAATGGAGTGTTTGAAGGTGGAATAAACTTGGAAATGCAAGAGGGAGGAACACATGCCTGGTGAGGGTGTGGGAGTAGCATGGAAGGGAACATGGTGTGCACGAGGTGGAGTCCAGGTGCAGTGAGAGAGAATCAAGAGATGGAGCGTTTGATGAGAATGAGGGGGTAGGGAATGGGATGCAATGAGTCGAGAGAGTGTAAGGGAATAAGATGCCGAGAGGAATAAGTGCGAGCATCCGTGTGAGTGAGAGCTTGAAGCTTTGATACCACTTGTAAGGTTAAAACCTTACATGTTGGATATTAAAACTTAAAAATTCAAAATTTTAAATACAAATAAAATTTATACATTTTCTTTTGAAAATAATATAATATATGCATTTAAAAAAATTATATCCCTAAAATTTATATATTTAAACATTATTAATAAAACATATAACTATATTACCAATATAGTCAATAAACAAAACAAAATTGGAATAAATAGAGATGTAAGACATATACATTTTTTTTTGAAAAAAATATAATATATACAATTAAAAATTATTTATGTCTAATATTTACATATTTAAACATTCTTAATAAAACATATAACTGATTTCGAATATAGTCAATAAAAAAAATTGGAATGAATATAGATGTATGACATATGAAGTTGTATGACATGGAATGAATAAAAAAATTGAAATGAATATAGATGTATGAAATAAAACTTCTTACATACTTTACAAACCAATAAAAAAATACACAATTTATTTTTTGGCATACTTTACAAATAATTTAAAATAATTATACTTTACAAAGAATTAAAAAAAATACAAGGTTTTTTTGCCTACACTCTTGACATATTTTATAAAACATAAAAAAAATTTAAACCTTTTGACATACCGAAAATAATAATAATAAATATACAAATTGCCTTAATGTAAAAGTACTGTGTTAATAGACAAATATAGTAATCCCCATCCTCTTCAAGAAAAATTCATTAATGTATATACCTATACCCATGAACATAAATTATTTCATTCTCCAACTAACTTTCATTTCCATTAATGTGAGAAATGCTTATCTCTGGCATCCTTTTATATAAAATTCCAGGATTCATGAAACCTAGTTTCTATTTAAACAAGCATTCCTAAAATTGTTTTTTTACTGAAAAAAACATCTCTTATTGAACAAATTTTTAAAAATGGAAAATATCACGTTCTCTGGAATCCTTGTATATAAAACTCCATATCACAATCAGTGAAATTGAGATTTTACTGAAACAAACATCTCTTATTAAACAATGAATCTCAAACAACTGATATGAATCTGTCTATGGTTGTGGTTGTTCTGTGGCCATGCTAGGTAGGTAGCAAGAATGATAATGGTATCTGAGAGTTTGTTTCTTGTTATTGGATAAAATATATGTATAATATAAAAGTAGTATATCATAAGTAATCTATATTAACCTATATTAACCAACATAGCCTGCAACAACCTAATGAAAATATAGCAATATATTAGCTAAACTTGTTCAATATGCCTTGAACCAGTCCAATGACTAAATAATTAGAATTTCCTTTACATTCATATGTTGATTATAGAGATGGTTTAATAAGAATCCCAAATAAAAAGATCAAACAACATATACAACTTATCAAAAACAGGGGTACATACCAATTCTTACTCCATTTCATTCAATATTTTGATCAGGTAAGGAATTTATGCTGAGAGAGGTTACCTACCAAATTCCATTTGAGATTGAGGTGCTTGTTCTTGCGAATTCGAGTTGTTTTGTTTCGTGAGCTACAAACAATGGTTCATGTTTCACAACTTGACATTTTCAACATTATAAAACTTTGACATTCTCAATAATACAAATAAATATCCTTGATATTTAAGCTTCATTTCATGGATGGAATCTAAAATGCGGGGAGATTTATTGAGGATGCGGATAGAATTCCATCCATACACCTTGTAATATTTTTTCCCATGGCACTTAACATTTTTCCAATTCCTCTTTCATCTTCACTTTTAGTTTATATTAAAAAGCTGAAAAAAGTTATGACTTGATCTCTAAATTTCCTTGCGCAGTCTTAACTTGATGATAGACCATTGAAGTTGATGCACTTAAGGTTGTATAACCGATTTTTGATTGCCTACTATTATTCAAGTTGAGAACTTGACATTACTTTTCGTGCACATAGAGATGAGTAAATTCTTTGGGGTCTCAATTTAACTTTGATGAATCATATTTCAGGGTAAAATGACACATGGGATAGATGTTTATGATTTTGTCCATGGTGTTGAAGAAGAAACTGAGGATGGTGAATACCCTTTCATTTCACCAAATTATTTGGGCTCTAAGTAGGCTACGAACTGGAACATATTTTAGAAGTTCTGTTTTCTTCAACTAATACAAAATAGTTTATCTAGAAAATATATTACATTTGTTGGGCTATCGACAGGTTTTGTAGTTTATTATTTAATTGGACATACTCAAAGAAAACCCTATGGCCTTTGCATTTATGGAAAATTTCTTATAAGTTGAACTAGGGTCTTTGCATTTATGGCTATTGGTTAGTCTAATTAGACATACTCAAAGAAAACCCTATGGTATTTGCATTTATGGAAAATTTCTTATAAGTTGAACTAGGGTCTTTGCATTTATGGCTATTGGTTAGCCACTGCTAGTATATGATAATATATTAAAGGATTATAGGCTGCTCTAATTTCTAACTCATGACATGGCTTGGATATTCCTTTATGTGAGTGTTTTTACTATGGTCCATCAGACAACACCTCATAGATTCATATACCTTCCAAAAATTTAAAATACTGGAATGTTAAAAAAAAACATTCCTACAACAAGAAACACACTCTCAAATATTATACGTAGGTAGATATATGGGTGTGGCAGTCACCATAATGGATAGTGGTGTGGACGTGGTCATGGTCATGCTATGTGTGTAGGTAGGTAGATACAATGACCAAACTAAAGCTGGTTGATTCCATGTGGCCCTTTGGAAACATAAAATAGAAAGGCAGTATTACTGAAAGAAAAGGGTAGTCTAGCTGAAAGGAAAGGCAAGGTTGATAGGATACACAAGGGAAAATATGTAAATGAGTTTATAAAGGGACATGATAGGTTAGGAGATAGGTCAGGGCTTAGCATATCAGGATTCTATGTGAATGAATACACACAATTATTGAAATAAATCATGGATCACCATGTGGAGGTTAGACTAGCCAAGCACATGTAGTAGAGGTTAATTCAGAGCAGGGAAGACTATATTTCTGAAACCTCTAGCCAAGCACTGCAATACAACCTCCTCCTCTATCACATATAGAATCTATTGAGTATACATACTCAGGACTCAGATTAGATAGAGGAGCAGGAGAAATGTTTTGAAATCATGTAATAGTCATATGCAATAGCTATATATATGCAAGCGCTTCCTTCTTTCATTCGCTTCAAAGGAAAAAGAAACAAGATATTTTTTTGCAGGTCTCATAATGCAATGTTCTGGTTGTCTCTATGATTCACCCCCCAAAAAATTAAAACTTATAAAAGTATTAGCAACCATGTCTCACAATACCCATCGGCTTAAGTATTAGGAACCACACAGCATAGATGAATATTCAATATTTGACAAAATATCTCAGAATTCTAATAGTGTCATTTCCAAGCATACACCTGTACTTTCAACCATCATAGCATATACCTACACTTTTAGGAATGACATTGCATTAAAATTTCATGCACCATTAACAAAACATCTTGAAACAACTCCCAAAATCAAGTTTAGATGATTTTACCAAAATTGGGTAAAACCTGCATGTTAAAGAATCAAAAAAAGAAGTTGGGGTCAACAAAGAATCAAAGAAAAAAGTTGGGACAAAATGCGAAGAAACCAGGAAGGGGTGTTGTAAACTGTGTTGATGCATAAAAAATGAACCTACAAACCCAAAGAGAATGTACTTTTAATGCGAATAGGACATATATGATGGAAAATATCAAGAACACTTATCAGAGGTTACAAAGTATGGAAATATCATCCTGTAATATGTAATGTATAATTTAAAGTAATAGTAACTATTGGTGAGACTAGATATCCTTACCCTTGGCATGCATTTTGCATATTTCCCTGTATATTTCTGATAATGGTTGATGATCATCCAGCAAAGCTGACCTCCAAAAATGAGTATATATCTTTGGACACTCAATGCAGACCTACCTGCACATTTCAAGAAATTATTAACTGATGTTTTCCTATCGAAGGAAATCTTAAGTGACTTGAATTAAAAATACTGCATTACTTGATACCATTTACAGCATAGCAGGGCAATCAAATATTCTGTCATATGGCATACCAAAACAATCGAATCTCCTCTCATAGGTTTCTGTTGTTGCTGGCATCAAACCATTTCATACTCCACATCACATACAACTTGATCCGATCCATATAAAAAAATAAAACCCTAAATGTCAATATAAACGAAATGAAAATAGGAGATGTTGGAAACAGGAGACGTTGCAAAAATTACAGAAGTTGCAGAAGCGGAAATGCCAGTAATTGTAGAATGCAGAAATTTCAGAAAAAGACAATATAATGCTTGACAGTCTTAAAAGAAATACAATGGAGTAGTTACAATACAATAAAATCAAGAAAATATTAAAGAGAAAAATCAACATAAACCAATTCAATTTGATGTCTATAAAACCTTAAATGCCAGAAGTTGCAGAAGTGGAAATGCCAGAAGTTGCAGAAGTAGAAATGCCAGTAATTACAGAATGCGGAAATTCCAGAAAAAAGACTATAATGCTTGACAGTCTTATATACAATACAATGGAGTAGTTATAATACAATAAACGCAAGAAAATCTTGAAGACAAAAAGAAACATAAACCAATTCAATTTGAATTCTATAAAAGCTTTAAAAAAACAGTATATAGGAAAATAGAAACAAATTTATATTTTTTCTTGTTAAATTCTGCATTTTTTAAGTGGTGTTAATGAAAACAAACTTATAAAATGGAAGCAACTTTTAGGCAATAAAAATGGAAACATTGTGTCAAATTGTGCTTTTTCCAGGTGGTGTCAATGGAAACATTTTGGAATCTCTATTTATTGAACTATAGATGATATATTTTTCTTTAATTTATTGAAATTTAGATTATACATTTTGTTACAATACAATTTTTTTCCAAGTGTAAAAAGAAACATTATAGAATCTCTCTACATAAAGTAATTCAATTTAAAGTGTACAAAAACTTGAAAAGGAAACAACATAAAGCAATTGCTGGGTAATAGAAATGGAAATAAACATATATATATATATATATATATTTGTGAAAATACATCATCTCAAATTGTGTTTTTTACAAGTGCAAAAGGAAGCATTATGGAATCTCTCTATACAAATGCTGTCCATTGGCCAAAAAAGAACATTTAAAAGCAATTACTATGTTTGTAAAAGTCATGACATGCAAAAATGTGTTTCATTGTTTCTATAAACTACGCTAAAATAAATTTTTAATAGTTTAATTTTGTTCATTTTTGTTTAATTTTTTCATGGATGTAATTATCATTAGGAGTAGTCTAACTCTTCAACAATTTTTCTTGGTGTTAGACTACTTCGTTAATGGTCATGATCTCCTTCGGAAATGCCCCTCTGGGTCTCGGATGAGCCCCACTCCTCGGTCCCACAAGATTCTGATCCTTGTCGCCTCTTCCTGGACGTCCTGCTACCCCTTGTGTTTAATCCTATACTCCTGGTTGGTGACTCCTCCACCCTCCACCCTCTGCTCCCCGTCTGCAGTGAAATAGACTCCATCCAAGTGTTAGACTTCTCCAACATTGCTTGGATTGCACTCACTCTGCCAAAGCTTCTTTAGATTCCAACCTTGCTTGGGTTGCACCACCAGAGGTAATTCCATCCTAAGATGCTACGATCTATTGTAGTCAACACCTCAAGGTTGCCTGCAAGTCTAGGATACAAATAACAACTTGAAAACATTATTTTCTTTGTCTGATCTCCATACTATACTCTTACTCCTTCATTCATGTATCTAACATCTCTCCCAAACTCTCTAAATTAAAATCAGAGAAAGGTGAATACTCATCGTGACAACATTTGCAGAATACCGAGACCTAAAGATTAGGTATTGAAATGGCAATAAGGTTACAGAAATAAATTTTGTTTTGCATTAGGTGTGACAAGAAAAGAGGACATTAAGGTCATCGGTTACCTCAAGGGTAGAGACGGCCTCGACCTTACAAGTGGTTGAATGAAAAAACCAACAACAATGGCCTTGAGCATTAACGACGCTGGTTAATGGAGTAGTCTTTGGGTGAAATCATTGAAGCGTTAGATTAATCCATTATCATTATACATCATTTCTATTATTATTAGATACATTTATATTACTTACGTTTGTAAGTGGTTTTTTATTGTCATTGGTAACTAAGTTGTTGTTGTCATTAGCAATCATGGAAAATTTATTGGCATTATCTATGTGTGAATGTCATAACCCTAGCCTAAATTGGCCATTCATTCCATGTTAAATGCCCATGTGCATGACTTTTCCTTTAACTACATCCATACTTCGTGAATATCCCTATGAAATTTCAACCATCATATTGTCATGGGTGTAATTATCATTATACATCATTTTTATTATTATTAGCTACATTTCTATTACGTACATTTGTAAGTGGTTTGTTATTGTCATTGGTAATTGGGTTTTTATTGTTATTAGCAATCATGGACTATTTATTGGAATTATCTATGTGTGAATGTCATAAACCTAGCCTAAATTTTCCATTAATTCCATGTTAAATTCCTAGGTGCATGAATTTTTCTTTAACTACATCCATTCTTTCTGAATATCCTTATGAAATTTCAACCATTATATTGTCATGGGTGTAATTACCATTATACATCATTTCTATTATTATTAGCTACATTTATATTACTTACATTTGTAATTGGTCTGTTATTGTCATTGGTAATTGGGTTGTTGTTGTCATTAGAAATCATGGACTATTTATTGGCATTATCTATGTGTGAATGTCATAACCCTATCCTAAATTTTCCATTAAGTCCATGTAAATTCCCATGTGCATGAATTTTCCTTTAACTACATCCATACTTTCTGAATATCCTTATGAAATTTCAACCACCAATCCTTTTTAGAATTCCAATTGCTTTACCATCTCAACAACCTCATCACGTATGTCTTCATCCAAATTATATGGAAGAAAACCTGCACCAATGTCTTAAATTTTGAGAGGGTCTATCCTTCCGCTCGACACTATGTTATTATTGGTTAGCTCCACACCACTAATATTCTTGTATGTAATTTTCCTTTCAAATATCAACTAGCACCCCTAATTGTTATTCTAGTTCTTGTTCCAGTGATTAATATGTCAACATCCCCTCTATGGTCAAGAAAAGGTTTCTAGAGATTGCTTTTGAACTTTTACACTAGTGCATAAGGTGACCTTCAAATGATCACCAACATTCAAGTTTAGTAAGCTCTCAATTTCTTTCCTTCATAATCAATTTGGAGGATCTCCAACTCACTTCTTCTCTAAGGTCATTCCAATATGATCATTCCTTCATTGTAAATTCTCCAATTTAGCATCCAAGCAATCTTCATAATAAACAAATGCAGCTGATTCTCATCACTTCATCTCAAAATTAATTCCTCTGTAATATTTATTCATGACACTTGATAAGGTATAAGGATGAATTTAACATCTACACTTAGATGCTTCAGCTTGACAGTTGAGAGGTCTAAGTATCTTCCTTTGACACTTGACTTACATGTTAGTTTGCACCTTCACAGTTTGTCACTTCTCTATATTACATATGACATGTAGCACATACGAATTTAGTAGAATCTTCCTTGCGCATTGTGATCATTTATCCATCTCAAATTCTTTTCTCATCTCCTTTCACTAGAGTTAAGTTATAACACTTTGTTGGTTTAGTGTATATATAAAACTTGGGAGAACCGTTATAGTTGTGCTAAGTTTTATGGCCCATAGGATCTCCTTTAGTGCCATAAAGAATCATTTTACCCAACATAATTTTCACCATTGGTATTTGAATGCATAATGCATTTTGTTTACATCATGGAAATTATCCCACATGCATGGAGTTAAACATAGATGTAGGTGCATTGAACGAACATGTTTAGCATACCACATTCATTGAAATTCCCCCTGGAATTTAGTGTGAGTGCTTTGAAAAATGGAGGTAGGACTATTGAGCTCGGATTCTGGATTGGATATCAATGCCCAAATGAAGTTTTTCAAAAATAATAAAAACTAAAGATGAAAATTATGGATTTAAAATAAATCTTGGGTTTGACATATAGAGTGGAATTTTTTATTCTACTTGAGGAGAAATAACGAAACGGTGAAGGATGATGTCCAAACCATATATTTTTGTTTTGACATACCTTTTTTGTCTCATAAATGAAACCTCACCCAATTTAAGTTTTACAAACTATTTCCGAGTGAAAATAATAAAGTAAATGATGGAAAATGAGATTACCACTAGAAGATGAAGATGCCGGCAGTATTTAGTGTGATGGAAATAAAAAGTACTAGAGGAAACCACTTAGATCTTAGAAGCTGCATATGGTTGGTTTTGTTCATCAATTTCCACTTCTGGCCGAGCTAGAAAATGATATAATGAATTTTCTTAGAATGAGAAGATGATACAGAGCATATGATTCAGGCCCCACTCTAATTTGTTGACCATGAAGAGACTAAAAAATAGTCTTTACATATCCTCATATATAAGGAATAATCACTTGTGTAATTTATCTCTGAGTGCACCGCAAACTATTTGAAAAGATAAAAAGGAATTGTAAGAGATTAAAAGTATTGTTACCATGTCCTCACTAATAGGGAATAATTAGCTGAGCAATCTATCTGTAAGTGCCCCACCAACTATAAAAAATAGAAAATAAATATTTTAGATGGTATGTTTAGTATGTTATCATATTTTTATGCACTGTGACAATTTTGTTTTCCATTGTTGTGTAGGAAACTCCTACTACACCCCCATTAGAATACTGAACAAATTTTTTTAAGGGATAATAAACCTATTACACAAAATGAACAATTTAATTTAAGATTAGATAAAAATAGAGCTTCTAAAGTAGGTCATAAGGGACTTTCAAAAATATGTATAATTTGCAGCGTTTATTCCACCTTGGGTGGATTTCACACAAATATTAAAAGATAAACAGGATCTCCCAAATAAATACCTTGATGTGTTGACAGTTACACTCATGGAAGAAGAAAAAAACAATTAGAAATGCCAATCCTCTCTTTTTGCATATTTCAAGAAACGAAACCCCATGAATTCCTTTATACACTGTAAAACATCCAATGATAGCAAAGTGAACATCAATAGCAAAGTTTATAAATCATACCAACACATGTAATCCCATAACACTTGCAAAAGAAGTGGAAATAGAACCACTGAAAATTGTGAGTTTTCCAAAATGTCCCACCATCATAACAGATATCACCTGCAAGGAATACTGAAACAGATTCACACTAATCATGGGTCTTGCTAACCAACATAGATTATTTACTTCCTCCCACAAGCCCAAATAGAGGACGAACTAAGTCCTTTTTATCCAAATCAAATATGAACTAAGATCAGTTTACCCAAAGATCCATAAATCAGGGGGTGAAGTACCAAATTTTTAACCTAACATCCATAAATTGGGATGAACCATATCAGTTTCTCCTCCAAAAATGAAAAATTATGTTGATTTGACTATTATTCACCTCCATTACCGAATAAATATAGGCGAATGTGTGATGCTTGAAGTGACAAAACATGGCATGTGAGCCCCACAGAAATAAATGTTCAGGACTAGTGCTTTTCCTTTTATCCCTAGACCATGGCATGGTCATAAAGAACCATACTTGATATGTTAATTCTCAAAATGATGAACAAACATACGTTAAATATTTCTTGTGTAGGGCATGTGTGGTTGTTTGGGGCACTACACATGACCCACAAAACCTAGAGGAAACTATATGAGCTTAGGCAATAGATTTTAATCCCAAACCATGTCCTAGTAGTTAAAAAAAATCTTCAGTGTTATACATCCCAAAATGGCCACCATATCCCACTCACAAGCCAAAAAATCCCTCTATAAGGCCTATTTGATGGACTCGATCCCCACCTAGATGTGGGGGTCGTTTATGGGTAATTATGGGTAAAGATGTGTAATATAGGGTTGATTAGTGATCATTTAAGGTTAATTTGTGGTCAATTACGATTAATTAAGGGTCATTTGGTGGTAGTTATAGGGTAATGAGTTGTGGTAATCAGGGGCTAATAAGTGGTCAATTACGGGTTAATTTGTGGTAATTAGGGGTCAATTATGGGTTAACTAGGGGTAATTATGGGTCAACTATGGGTAATTATGGTCCATTTAATCCCAAGGATTAGATAAACCAATATTTCTCACGATGTTGGGAATTTATTTAGGTTCATGGTGGCATGTTTCCATTTCAAATCCTTGTGTGTGAGGCACACTTGTCTACATTGATGGGATTAGTAGGGAATATGACATCTGTGAATGTTTAGAGGCATCCCTTGGGTTTCTCCATGAGGTTTTCCTTCTAAAAAAGTAGAGAACATTTATAGGTTATCAAGGGTTAATTAGTGGTTAGCATGGATTATGTAGGGTAATTAGTGTTCAAGTAGAGGTCATTCAGGTGCTATTAGTGGTTAAATGGGGTAATTATGGGTCAATGATGAGGTTAATTAGGGTTCAATTAGAGGGTAATCATTGGTAAATTGAAGTAATATTTGAGAGGATGGATATTGAGAACATACTTGAAAAATATATATAGGGGAATTCCTTCTAATTCCTTCTCTAACCACTCAGTGAGATCTCACTCACTTTGTGTGACTATTGTGTGTCACCTCTTCTAACCTATATTTCCTTTAATAACATTAGAATATGAAAATGCATCAGTACAATTCCATGGGATAACAAATACCATGGGCCCTCTATATCATTTACATAAAGTAATTACAAAAGTACATTTACTTTAATATTTCACTTTAATAAATTGGATCTCCTATGTCTCAGATTCATTGAATGACACCTTCCACCTGTCAGACGATGTCCATGTTGAAGTACCTATCCAATGTTGCAAAAATCATTACAAAAACCCTATAGCTCGTACCCATATACCCTCATGGTGCTGAAATTAGGTTCTCAAATGACTGATTTTGAAAAAAATCATTGAACTAGTTTCCTGTGTGTTGGTACCTAGAATGATATCGATCCATTTCATGAGATTCATCCTATAAAAAGAATAATTTCAAGCGTACCTTACACCATAGTGTTGATCTATTTCCACAATTCCATTAAAAGGATGATTACAGAACTGATATATATCATGTTTCATTGGAGCTGAGAGTGAATGAGGAGGTTTATAAATTTATTAATAGGGGCAAGGTGGAAATCCTTTTAGAAGGACGATAAACATGTTTCGTTGGTCCAGTCCTCTCTTTAGGACCTACAACATGTTGTCATATTTTCCTTCTGTCTAAAGACCACCCAATCTGGGGTACTAGTTTGGTATGGCTAGTAGAAATAATGAAGTAACATTTGCTTGAATGAAAAGTAGTAAGACAAAGGAATAAAATATTTTCTACAATCGGTTGAGATAATCTCATTTGGGTAATGGTTGGAAATATCTTATCTCACCCTTAAAAACTTACAACAGTGATATTATTGGTACCTTGTCAATATCAGTTAAGGCACAAAAAAGGGTAAACATTTCAAAAACAAGATTTGAACTTGAGTGAGGTGGATCAACAGCTTCTCATTTTAATCACATAAGCTAAGATGCAATTAACATGATTAGACATGAAGTTATTTTATATTTTCCAAAATTAATATCATACAAATAGATGCTTTACTACCATGGACAAAATTAATATGAAAATTGAAAATACGAGATTCTCTCATCATGTTATCTAAATCTTAATAAAACAATAAAAAAAAATTTATCATACAATGTTTACTCTAATATAAACCATTTTACTAATTAAATATTCATTAATTAAAATACCTAATTTTCTTCAGAAATGACCTAAATATCTTGCATTTTAAGACTTTCTAGAATCACAACACCGTAATCTTATCTCAAAGGATTTAAGTAATTGTAATCTCAAATGGAGATCTTACTCTATGGGCTACCCCTATATTATATTAAGCCTTGTTACCATGATAATATGAAAATATTTTTGAAATTTTGCAAATTGTGTTGTTAGAGAATGAAAGTTTTGACTTCAATACTCAATATTACAAATCCTATATCAATAAATAATAAAAATATATTAAATATATATTTTTATATCTTCTTTGATTAACATGATTTTTATAAACATAATAATTGATTTTATATCTTTTTGTTTTGGCCAATGGACACAATTTTTATAAAGAGATTCTATAATGTTTTCTCTTACACTTGGGAAAAAACAATTTAACATTTTGTATTTTAACAAAAATGTATAATCTAAATTTCAATAAATTAAAACAAAATATATAATTTATATTCAATAAATAAAGATTCCCAAATTTTTCCATTAACTCCACTTAGAAAAAACACAATTTGAACATAAATATTATAAATTTGTTTCCATTTTTTCTTTATATTATTTCCTTTTTGAGCTTTATATTGTTTCCTTTATGCTGTATGTTGTTTCATTTTTAAGCTTTATATTGTTTCCTTTATGCTTTTTGTTGTTTCATTTTTAATATTTTATATTTCTTTTATCTTTAAGCTTTTCAATGGTTGGTGTTTGCCATTATTTATTTTCACTTCTTCTATTCGATGTGGGGATTTTTTGAGTTTGGAGGCATTCCCTTGTTGCAAATTTATGTTTCTCGTGTTGTTTCTTTTTCAGACTCTGAGTTCACTTCCTGTCTTTGACCGTGGTTGGTATTCTTTTCCGGGTTGCTAAATTTCTTAGGATTTGTGTGACCAGTGTGGATCATTGCTCAATCGCCAATTATTTGCATAGGTGTGTTTTCCTTGTTACTAGTATTGAAGTTTTTTTTTTCTTTGATACCTTTTCTTCAAGCAAGGAAGAAGAGGAGTAGGTGGAGGTAGGGTGGAGGTGACAGGGAGGGAGGAGTAGGTGGAGGGAGGGTGGAGGGGACACAGCGGGAGGAGGAGTGAGGAAGGGAAGAGGAGGAGGTGGTGGAGGGAGGGTGGAGAGGAGAGGGAGGAGTAGGGGAGGGAAGAGGAGGGAGGGCATGGGAGAGACGAGGAGGAGGTTTTGGGAGGGTGTATGAGAGAGGGAGGAGGGACATGGTGGATGAGGGAGAGAGGAGGAGCATGAGGTGGAGGGAGGGTGAAGGAAAGATGGAGGAGGGACAAGGTGGAGGAGACGAAGGAGGCAGAGGCACCATGGAGGAGAGAGGGAGGAGTGGGTGAAAGAGGAGGAAAGGAGGGGGATGGGAGGATGAGGAGATGAAGGAGGGGGAATGGGATCAAGAGAAGAAGTGGGAGAGGAGGGGTAGGGGGAAGGAGAGGGACAGGGAGGGAGAGGGGGAAAGGATGGTGCTGGGAGAAGGAGGAGAGGGAGGAGGGGGAAGTGAAGCAGAAGATGAAATGAGAGAGGAAGAGGAGGGTTGGGGACATGTATGAGGAGGAGGTAGGGAGGAGGTGGAGGGAGGAGGTGTAAAATCATGTTATATTTTATTTGTTGAAGATATTTTCATAAAAGTAAGAGTTTTTTTTAGCAATTTCACTTATGAATTTGTTTACATGAAAAAACTTGAAACACACTTTAAGTGTTACCTTCTAGAAATGATTCAAATGCGATTACGACATACAAAACATGTATTTTGTAATACCATATATGTTTTATTTGGTCAGAATATCTCCATAAAAAATAGGAGGCTGTTTTTATTTTCTCAAACTCTACAAGTGTCATATTAGGAAGTTGTTTGAATTTGTTTGTTTATAGCATGGATATATAAGTCCTAATCAATTAATCTTTTCCACCGCTTAACCAATTCCCATTGATATAACATATGTGATTGATGGGTGGATATAATTTATTTAAAATGATTTTACATAGTGCTTGTACTATGGGAACATATCCATTACTTTACCAATGACTATTGGTATGAAATTTTGGTATATGAAATAGACTTTCTTCTTGGTATGGAATTATATATTTAAAATCAACTTTGACTCAACCAATATTCTATTCATTCCTAAATACATGGCATATCATAGGACAATATGTTTCCAATTCTTTCATTAACCAATGTTATGTTCATTTCTAAACATGACATAGAATTGTATGTTTCAAACTAGTATTTTGTTTATTCTTACTTAACTAAAGTTAATTTCAAAAATTCATAAATTAGTTTTGAAAATCCATATTCTTAGCATCTTGAAATCAATTCAAGTACCCATTTATTCAAATATTTTTCAATGACAATTAAACATCTAAAACTCTTAAAATCCCACAAAATGTAGACTAATAACAAAATAATTATATATAAATCAATTAAAGTTTAATCCATAATTTAAAAAGTTCATCATTTCATCTTTTGAAACAAGAGATATTAAGCTCACCTTAGTGATCACCTTCACCCCATTTTGACTAAGGTTCTTTAATATATTAATCTTCTTTCATATTCTCTTCACTATTTCCTTTATATTGTTGCTGAACAGAAATAAATACATTTTTTACATCGATTTCTCTTTACTTGGGGTAATTTTTACAAAACAAATCCCCCCAGTGGCAAGTTCCCATCGATGGTTTGAATAGGAAAAGGAGGTACATGAGCTGGTGAAAAAACCTTGGTTGATGTTTTCATTGGTCCCTTAAGAACATTTACTAAACCCTCAACATTAATTTATTCATCTTAAGTTCTTTTTCTTTTTGATCTCTTCTTCAACATTTTTGGTTGCTTCTTGTAGCACCCTATTTGAATTTTCCTTTTCTTCTTGCACTTTTTTTCTTTGTTCTTTATCACTTTTCATGGAATCATCCTTTTGTGCCCTCCTCATATGTTCCTTTTTTGAATTTTAACTTAAAGGATTTGATTGTACGATATTCTCCTCTGCTCAACTTACATGACACTTATTCTAGAGTTTTGTCACGATTTCGATAGACCTCTTCTTCTGCATTGCTTTCATGAGTATAAGAAAAAAATTAATAATTGGAAATGTATATATACTACTAGTTCAAGATCTTGTCTCTTAAATAGTTTTTTTCCAAAATGAGTATTTTTGAGAGATGGAAATTCCTTCTCCATCTTTCTAGAAAACTCTATCACATAGTTGCCAACAATTAGAAGCAAACGGGGGTATGTGGATTTATTATTATTTTCCAGAATGGATCCCACTCTATTTATGTAATCTTGATATGCAATCTCCAATAGCACTATCTTGTCAATAACATAGAGTGGAAATATGTTTGGAGGTTCATATCCACAATATATTCATAGATAATTGTGTTTCTTAGTATGATACCATTCACAAATGTTTTCTATCACATAAAAGGTTGCTTTAGACATGGATGGAATATGATTGTCATGGCTATGAGTGTAAAATGCTCAAATAAATTCATCACATATTATTTGGTAATTTCTCGCATATTTCCATTCCCATAAATTTTTACAATACACATGCAATGTTGGTTCTACTAGTTTTGATGACGTCCACTACCATTTCACGTCGGGGAATGAATTTGCAACACACATAATGTCGAAGAGATGAGAGGACATATACAATTAAGATGCAGGAGACGAAGGAAAGGAGGATGAGGATAAGGGAGGGGATGGAGGAGAGAGAGAGAGGAAGAGGAGGGTTTGGGGGGTGTAGGAGGAGGAGAAGGGAGGAGGTGGATGGAGGAGGTGTAAAATCATGATATATTTCATTTGTTGAAGCTATTTTCATAAAATCAAAAGTTTTTTTTAGAAATTGTACTTAAGAAGTTGTTTGCATGAAAAATATTGAACCACTCTTTAAGTGTTACCTTTTAAAAATTATTCAAATGAGATTACAACATACAAAACGTGTATGTATGTTGTAATACTGTTATATGTTTGATTTGGTCAAACTATCTCCATAAAAAATAGGAGGTTGTTTTCATTTCATCAAACTATACGAGTGTCATATTAGAAATTTGTTTGAATTTGTTTGTTTATAACATGGATATATAAGTCCTAATAATTTAAACTTTTCCACCACTTAAAAAATTTCCATTGATATCACCTATGCGATTGATGGGTGGCCATCATTTATTTACAATGATTTTCCACAGTGCTTGTACTATGTGAACATATCCATTACTTAAGCAATGACTATTGGTATGAAATTTTGGTATATGAAATAGAATTTCTTCTTGGTATGGAATTATATATTTAAAATCAACTTTGACTCAACCAATGTTATATTCATTCGTAAATACATGGCATGTCATCGGGCAATATGTTTCCAATTCTTTGATTAACCAATGTTATGCTCATTTCTAAACATGACATAGAATTGTATGTTTCAAACTAGTATTTTGTTTATTCTTACTTAACTAAAGTTAATTTCAAAAAGTCGTAAATTAGTTTTGAAAATCCATATTCTTAGCATCTTGAAATCAATTCAAGTACCCATTCATTCAAATATTTTTCAATGACAATTAAACATCTAAAACTATGACAATCCCACAAAATGTAGACTAATAACAAAATAATTACATATAAATCAACTAAAGTTTAATCCATAATTTAAAAAGTTCATCATTTCATCTTTTGAAATAAGAGATATTAAGCTCGCCTTCAAGATCACCTTTACCCTAGTTTGACTAAGATTCTTTCAGATATTAATATTCTTTCATATTCTCTTCACTGTTTTCTTTATATTGTTGTTGAACGCAAATAAATACATTGATTGCATTGATTTCTATTTGCTTGGGTAATATTTACAACACAAGTTCCCCAGTGGCAAGTTCCCATCGGTGCTTTGAATAGGAAAAGGAGGTACATGAGCTAGTGAAACAACCTTGGTTGATGTTTTCATTTGGACCTTAAGAAACTTTACTAAACCGTCAACATTAATTCATTCATCTTGTCAAGAATCTAGATGAATCCAAGAATCTACAAAATAAAAAATCCTAACCCTAATCTACAAAATAAAAATTCCAAGAATGTACACAATAGTGTAAAAAAATAATACAGATACAAAGTAATACCCATGTTAAACGTAAAATGTAGATGTCAAGTCACTTCAGATCTAGAAGTAGAATGAGAAGAGGAAGAAGAACTCAGTGAGTCATTGTTTGTAAAGAAAGGGCTGATATAATGTCTGACAATCTCATTTGGGGAGAGCATAGGACCTAGAGGGCTAGTTTTGTATGATATTGGATGCTTGTGATAATTTTCACAAATCTCTAACATTTGAGGATGTAGGGAAGATTATCATGATGGATTTTTGGATACTTGAGATGGTAATAGGGTGAGAAACTAAACTATGCCGTGCACAAAGCTTTGATGGAAATTGGTTTGCTAGCTATGGATTTGGAGTGTTAAAGTAAATCTCATATCATAATGGTCAATTAGTTGTTAGAAATTGGCATTAATAAATTTATTTTATGATTTTGTTCCCTATTTCACTTTATTGTGTTTCTTTGTTCATTCTACATTCATAAAGTGGATTGACTAGACTCAATTGGAACCCTTTATAAGAAAGATTTTGCTTCTTCATTCATGCATTACAATACATATATCTCTTCCAAGTTAATCTTGGTTTCTGTATGTGCTTGATTTTTGTGTATATGTTATCAGAGCTTAGATAGAGCCACATAGTCTATGAGAGTATGAATACCTAGGTATTGTTGCTGGAAAATACAAATCAAGGGATTGCTAGTGTAGCACATCGAAGAGCCAAAAGGGTTTTGCTGAAACTAGGAATTGTTTCTTTTTTAATTTTGAAGCAAAGTCAGTTTTTTTTATGGAACCATATAGATTGAGGTTCCAATAAAAAAGGAAATGAATCAAATGGATTCAGATTTATGAAAGTACAATAACTGTAAAACCTATCTTAGCCATTGTACAATGATTTCAATCAGCTGTTGTACAACCTATGAAGTTGTATGATTTTGTATGGAGTAGACAAAAAGTCCAATCCATATGATTATGTAGTCGTATGATTATGTGGAACAATATGGATGTTACATGGCGATTTTTATTTAAAAATTGAATTGAATGGAACTAAAATTACAGCTGCCAAGCCAAAATTGGAATGTATAGACCAGTAGTTAGATAAAATTCTTAATGTATATCAGCGATTTTTTTTTATTGATTGACACATTAGATGGTTTGGGAGCAGATTGGATTTGTTATTACCTAAATGGTTGCCCAAAATTACATATTTGTATGTTTTAGCTACTATTCTTTTTAGCAGATACAAGGAGAAACTAGTTGTTTTGGTGCTGAGTGTTAGCAAATTTGATTGTTTTTCAGTTGTTTGAGCACAAATTTGATTGTTTTTTAGCTGTTAGAGTAGATCTATCATGATTTGAGCATTTTTTAGTTGTTTGAGAGTAGATCTGTGGTTTATTGGGTTGCTTTTCAATACATCTATGGTATATTGGGTGTTTTTTAGCGAACATGTCAAACTATGGTTGTTATTGGGATATTATCAGAAGATTTATCATAAATATGTGTTTTTCAGTGATATGTGGATACTATAGGTGTTTAGAGCTAGAATCCATATGTTTTTACTTTAGGTTTGCAGACTGAGGTAGGACAAAACTGTATTTTCAATATTGTAATTTGTTTTAGTATATATTTCTGACTTTTTAACTAGTCTCTGTGGCCTCTGTATCCAACATCATGTTGGAAGGTAGCCAAAGGTTTTTTGGTAAGAACTGTGATACATGGAAGCAATTTATGCAATGAATTTCCTAAAATAATTTCTCATTCTCATAAATATTGACATGTCATGGATGTTCTTTGATGATGGTCAATTGATAATGTCTGAAATATTTGTCGTATTAATTTTGTTTCCATCTTGGTTCATATGGAATTCACGATACCATGATTTTTTTCTA
This sequence comes from Pseudotsuga menziesii, assembly GCA_001517045.1. Classification (NCBI taxonomy): domain Eukaryota; kingdom Viridiplantae; phylum Streptophyta; class Pinopsida; order Pinales; family Pinaceae; genus Pseudotsuga; species Pseudotsuga menziesii. The sequence goes on from LPNX010827091.1 coordinate 26,518, forward strand.
TTTGAATGTACACCTTTACATATTCAGAAGTAGCTTCCCTTTGTTTAATGTTGAGAATACTTTCTCCAAGTGGTTCCCCAGGGTTTTACTAAAACTAGTATAAAAAATGACTGAATGATTCAACAAATACTTGTTCATCATCCTCATGAATTTTGCAGGGGCATTAGTAAGACTAAAATGCATCATGAACTATTCAAACAATCCTTGGTGTTCTTAAAATTTGTTTTCCACATAGCTTATAGTTTGATATGGATCTACTGGTACCATACTTCACATCAAACTTGTTAAAATGTTTGTCTCTTTGAGCTTGACTTATGAGGTCATCAGTCAGCAAAAATGGATATCGGTTCTCAATGGTGGTTCTATTCAAAAGATAATTATCCACACATTCTTTGTGTTCCATATTTCTTTGAATCTAAAACAATGGTTGTTCCACAAGGTGACAAGCTAGGTTGAATGTGGCCCTTTCCCACCAAATCTTGAATTTATCGTTTGATTGCTTTATTTTCTAATGACTAATTTTTGCGTAGTGCCTTGTTTGTTAGACCAAGCTCTTGTTGTAGTTTGACAAAGTGATTAACTATGTAGTTTAGAGCATCCATGTGCATCCTAGAAAAACTTGGAATAGAATTCCAGTAATTTGTTGAGCTACTTCTTTTGTCTTTGATCCTTGATTGGCATGCGCTACTCTTTCCTCTAGTCACATGACTAGAAAAACAAATTTCCTTGAAGCATTGTTAAATCTTTGTGCTTGAACCATTGAAGTGATTGCTAGAGGTGCTGGATTATTTTTCTGATGTCATGTGTAAGCTTGGCCATTGTTGACCCACTCAATTCTTAATCACAAAGTTCTTGTACTAGCCACTAATTAGATGTGATCTATTGCTTGTTGCAAACTAGAGGTTGGTAAGCATGTGGTCTAGGAGTGAAGAGTTGCACATTTTTTGGGAATGAATTTCCTACGGGGTATGTAATTCCCTTTTATCAAACCTATTCATTTGATAGAAATTGTTTGGAGATAGGTCGATGGTTTCACATGGCATTTGAGCAAGACAAGGACCATCTCCCACAGCGACCTTACAAAACCATGTAAAGACTACTCCAAGAGAACAACTTCTTGGAAAATAGAATATATAAACTATGCAGTAAAGTTTAAGTTAAAATTTTGCAACACTCTCTACGAGAACATATATTAAATAGAATATAGTGGAAATTGATTGTCACTATCATCTGTTGAAAGGTTTGATGTTTATTTGTGTTAATCCTAGTTCTATGTCATTGATATTGTATTATGCCTCCTAAAATTTAACCTGCAAGTCTGGGAAGATATCATTTTTGTTTATGATTTCCTCTGTATCTTCCTTTTGGTCGAGTACTTAGTGACCTTTCATAGCATAGCACCGATTATTTGGGTTAATGTTTTGTTTGTGCTTCTATAGTATAATATCTTGCAATTTTCTTTGTGCTTTCTAAGCTCTCTAGATGGTGTGATGATATTGATTTAAATGGAGGGACGATTAAATTAACATCATAGCACTAATTATTTGGGTTACTGTTTTGTTTGTGCATCTATAACATAATATCTTGCAATTTTCTCGATGCTTTCTAAGCTCTCTAGCTGGTGTGATGATATTGATTTAATTTTATGGTTTCATCTCTTCAAATTAAATTTGCTAAATAGATGTCTCAAACGTATTGTTAATATGCATGGAGCACTTTGAGCTATGAATTTGTCAATAACATCATGGGTACTGATCAAGTCTATGGGAAATACTCAAATCTATGGGCACAATTATGCTACTGGACTTTTTGATGTATCTGTAGACCTGAATGTTATTAAATTGAGTAGTGCTTAGTTGGCTGCTAAGGATACAATATCATGTTTTTTTCTTCATACTTTTGTTTCAAGGGAGGTTCTTCTCTATTTGTACAACCTTTTGATACCATTTATATCACTTTCAATGTTGAAACTTGAAATTATTCATATTTGTTGATTTCTATCTAAAGAGATATATAGTGTTTTAAAGAGCTTTTCTATTTTTTCTTGTTCTTTTAATTAGTACAACTCTTTGTTCATTATTAGTGTGTTTTTTCTTGTTCCTTGTTCCTTTTTTATTTGAAGTGGTGGTCTATTTTACACTTTTCTTATGTAAATTTGTGCGTGAAAAAATGTTGGTGGTTAATTTGAAAGCCCTATTCTACCAGAAAATATATGGTAAAATATTGATCATAATTTCAATTAACATTATGGTTTTCCCTGATTTTGTTTTCAAACATGTGTGTGCAGTTATGGGTGTTTATTTCACTGAAAAAATAAATTACTATCTTGGACAGAATTGGGAGAAGTTTTCTACATATACTAATTTGACAAGCATGGAGTTTTTCTGTCAAGTTCATGGTCTGCTCCTCTCCTAATCATTTCAACAATAATCTTTGTATGTTTTATGAAATGAATGGGCAGAACAAGTCTTAAGAAATGCTAAATCAAGTGCTCTTTTTCCAAGCATCCATATTTTAAGGTCATGACAAAGATTGAATCATTTTGTTGTTTTGCAAACTAATACACTAATTACATTATGTCAACTCATTGTAAAGTGTAAAAGGGTAGAACTCAAACATCGGACATGCAAAAAAAATGAATGATTGTTGAAGAATTCATGCAGAGTAACCTTGGGGAAAGACCTAACGACATTCTTTAGAGGTTATTTTTGGATTCTTCATTATGCCAGAGGTTTGTCTTTGAGATGAGATTTTAACCATAACATATCATTTATCTGTTTCTTGTTGTTAAATGATGAGCTCTTGAAAGCTATGTTTTACTTATAGAATAATCTTCTTTGAAAGGTTTGTAGATATATTATTACTGTATGCACATCCTTGTGCATCGTGGGGTGTGTAAGACTAGAACCTTTCTATAAAAAATTGATGTTTTCATATGAAAAATTAAATCTGATAATGTATTTTTTTGTTTTGATCGAGTTGTCTTCAAATTTAAGAGGGAAACATTTATATTTTTCCAGCATTAGAAGAGTGGGTCTATAAATTTTGCTGACATACATTATGTGAAGTAGTTGTCCAAAAAATTCAGTGTAGTGAGGAATATTTTATCGATTTTTTTTGGTATAATACTCCAATCAACATATTGAGAAATATGGAAATTAGTTTGTTGGTATGACTTTATATAACTCATACAGTTACTAAGCAGGAGGGTTTCAAGACAGTGGGTTGACAGCTTGTTTTTTACTAAAGTTTGATTCAAAATGATGGTTGCTTTTTTAACTACTATATTATGATATTCAGGTCATTAGAAGTACTCATCTTTCGAATTGAATGCTTGTATATATATTATTAGCTAAAATGCTTAAATTTGGATTTCCTTTGAGTGATGCACCAGGGAAGCATAAAGGGGAGGGTTAAGGTTGAGTTTAACGATTGTCACAATACTTTATCTATCATCTTGGTTGATATGCATTAGTATTAATGATGACAAGTAACATCCCACTCTTCCAATGATGTGGATTTTTCTTGAAACTAGTCACTTTGTGCTGCTAGGCAACTATATGAATACAATCTCTTGCAAAAAAAAAGAAAATACACTCAATGGAATCCAAGATAATCACTTTCTACAATGTGTAGAATTCATGACTGAACAAAAATTTTCTATGACATCTGAGAAGAAATAAAAATTGACAAATACCCAAGTTGGAGGGTTAGGCCTTCTGATATAAGGTATAGATTATTGTTGTTTGTTAGAATACCAATAAAACATTTACAACCCACCCTCGCTGAAAATATTTACCTGTGGCAACCTATGAAAATATTTTTTTTAACTATACAATGCCTCGTCGCATTTCTGACAACTTGTGGCCATGTCTGATGAGGTTGCCAAAGATTCGACAAGAGAAATCATTAGACCATCGACGAGAACTCATCACAAATTCGACCACATCCAATCTATTTTCCAATGACCTTTTCCCTCGTCCAACGAGGTTTCCATAGCTCTAACAAGCGATACCATCGGAAAAACGACAAGAAAGAATCAAAAATTCGACAAACCATTCCTCTAATTTGATGGCATAATCCAAAAATTTTACAGAAGAACTGTGTGACATTCGACAAGGAGAAGTCAAATTTTCAACGAGGAAAAGTCAGAGTTTCGACAAGCAGACACCAGACATTGGACAACTTAGTGGTGGAATATTTTAGCTTAGTACATTCAAAAATCGACGAGTATTGACTTGTCATTGAATATCTGATGTTATGCCACTAACGACAAATTAAATTGAGGTTGTCGAATAGCCGACAGGGTATTGTCAAATTTAAGACATGGTAGTCGTCAGATTTTGGGTTGAAATTTTGTTTTGGTTTATAAATTGATTAATAGGGGCAAGGTGACAATCCTTTTAGAAGGAGGATGGACATGTGTCATTGTTCCAGTCCTCTCCTTAGGACCTGCGACATGTCATCATATTTTCCTTATGTCTAAAGACCACCCAATCTAGGGTACTAGTTTGGTATGGTTGGTAGAAATAATGAAGTAACATTTTTTTGAATGAAAAGTAGTGATAAAAGGAATGAAATTTTTTCTACAATCGGTTGAGATAATATCATTTGGGTACTAGTTGGAAATATCTTGTCTCACCCTTAAACACTTACAAGAATGATATTATTGGCACCTTCTCAACATCAATCAAGGCACAAAAAAGGGAAAACATTTCACGAAGAAGATTTGAACTTGAGTGAGGTGGCTAAACAACTTCTCATTTTAATCACATAAGCTAAGATGCAATTAACATGATTATAAAGGAAGTTATTTTATATTGCCCAAAATTAATATCATAGAACTAGATGTTTACTACCATGGAAAATATTAATATGAAAATTGAAAATATGAGATACTGTCATCATGTTCTCTAAATCTTAATAAAAAAATAAAAACAAAAATTATCATACAATTGTTTAGTCTAATATAAACCATTTTACTAATTAAATATTAAGTAATTAAAATACCTAATTTTCTTAATCAATGACCTAAATATGTTACATTTTAAGACTTTCTAGAATCACAACACCATAATCTTATCTCAAAGAATTTAAGTAATTGTAATATGGAATGGAGATCTAACTCTATGGGCTACCCCTATATTACATTAAGCCTTGTTACCATGATTAATCTTAAAATATTTTTGTAATTTTGCAAATTGTATTGTTAGAGAATGAAAGTTTTGACTTCAATACTCAATATTACAAATTCTATATCAAAAAATTATAAAAATATATGCGTTATAATTTTATTTAAATTATTAAATATATTTTTTATATCTTTTTTTATTAACATGATTTTTATAAACATAATAATTGCTTTAATATATTTTTGTTTTGGCCAATGGACACCATTTTTATAGAGAGATTCTACAATTTCTTCTTACACTTGCCAAAAACAACAATTTAAGAATTAGTATTTAAAAACAAATGTATAATCTAAATTTCAATAAATTAAAACAAAGTATATCATCTTTATTTCAATAACTAAAGATTCCCAAATTTTTCCATTAACTCCACTTAATACTGGAAAGCACAATTAACTAGAAATATTATAAATTTGTTTCCATTTTTCTTTATATTATTTCTTTTTTAAGCTTTATATTATTTCCTTTTTTTAAGCTTTATATTGTTTCCTTTATACTTTTTATTGTTTCTTTTTAAAATTTTAGATTGCTTTTCTTTTTAGACTTTTCCAAAGTTGGGACTTCCAATATTGCTTTAAGCTTTTATATTGCTTTTATAGTTGTTTTCTTTATTTTGCTTTTCTTTTTAAGCTTTTCTCGGTTGGTGAATTTCTCAGGATTTGTGCGACCAGCTGGAGCATTGCTCAGTCGCCAGTTATTTTTATCATTGATACCTTGTCTTTAAGCAGGTTATTTTTATCCTCGCTACTGCTGTTGAAGTTGTTTTTTATCCTTGATACCTTGTCTTTAAGCAGGTTTCCAGTTAATGGAATTCGGTTACGTGATTTATGGATTCCTCTGGTTTTGGCAGGTCTGGGTATGGCGGCATTTGGCATTTGGCTAGCTTGGTCGCATTTCCACGTTGCAGTTTTCTTGACTGGGGTCGGTCGCCTCATCATCTGAATTTGAGGAGGATTTCTGGAGGCTTCTGCAAACCGTTGGTATTATTCTCCTCTTGCATGTTCTTTGCAAATGTATGGTTAATTTCGCACTTTTAACAGTCGCTATTTTCCCATTTCCATGCATATATATATAAATAAAGGAGATGAGAAGGAAATGGGATTTTTTTTAAGCATATATTGGATTAGATTCCCAAACAAACCGCCTGCATTTAAAAATTATCAATGCTTTGAAACAGCAAGGCTCTGGTTTCCTGCATCGCTTGCGACCTGCTGGACATGAGGAGATGAGGACATGTCGCTTGCTGCTGTACGGTCATCTGAGGCCACAACCAATTGACCACAGTTTTGAGGGTAGATTCGCCAGTCAAAAGATCTTCCATGCACAAACGATGGGAATCGTTCAAAGCCCTGCCCTCACTCGATTCTCCAGATCTTTCCTTTTTTCAGCAGTATCAACGTTCTTATGCATTAGGCTTGAAATATCTTCCACATAATCCCATAAGCAAGAGTCCTGAGTTAGCAACTTGGGCTCATCTGTGCCGGTAGGGAACAGTTGCAGCTGTGGTTTCTTAGTATTCTCAGCATTTTCCAACCACTTTTGAAGAGTTTTATAGCGACGAGGCCTTCCGTTTTTGATGTAGGGTCCGTAGTTCTTGTTTTTATCCAATCCGTAAAAGTTAGCAATATCCAGTGGCTCAACGAGTAGCCCCTTTTTATCAACTCATCGCTGCATTGGAAATCTCGTCCCACCAGCCATCAAGCTCCACCCTCGTTTCTTAAGCGTCAAAATGTAAATGTAAATGCATGTTTTCTAGAGAACCAGCGATGGTAGGCGGCAATCATTTGTGGCAGGAATTTCCACTTCTGCAATTTCTGGCATTTCCACAACTTCTCCTCTCTTTCCATGGCTATAGAAATTTTGATTGGTCGTCTTTTCATTTTCATTTCATTTACATCTTTTTGTACTTTCTTTTCATTTTAATTTTATTTAGATTAATATAGATGATTTGTAATCTACTATTTTTGTATTATACATATATTGTATTCTGCAAAGAGAAACAAACTCTCACATATTATGGTCATTTTGTCTACCCACCTAGCATGGCCCTAGCAACATATATAGACAAATTTATATCAAATTTATATCAATTGTTTGAGATTCATTGTTCAATAAGAGATGCCTATTTCAGTCAAAACTCAATTTCATGAATTGTGATATGGAGTTTTATATACAAGATGGAAATTGAAGCTGATTGGAGAATGCAATTTTTTTTGTTCATGGGTATAGGTCTATATGTTAATGAATTTTTCTTCAAGAGCATAAGGCAATTCATGTATTTATTATTATTATTTTCAGTATGTCAAAAAGGTTGTATATTTTTTAATTTTTTTTAAAATATGTCACATGAGTGTATGCCAAAAGCTTGCATTTTTTTAATTGTATTTTTTAAATCTTTATAAAGTATGCCAAAAAATAAATTGTATATTTTTTATTGCTTTGTAAAGTATGTAAACAATTTTAATTATTTTTTGGTATTAATTAGTTTAAAGACTCCAATAATAATTTGAGCTTTTAATCCTACAAACATAAATATGAAAATACAACTTCATATGTCATACATCTCTATTCATTCAAATTTTGTTATTAAGGTTGGAGGGAGGAAATGAGGGGCTGGAGGAGGGAAAGGGGAGGGAGGAAATGAGGGGTTGAGGAGAGAGTGGGGAGGCAGAGGGTGGATAAGGTATTGAAGGGAGATGGGTGGAGGAAGAGGAGGAGGAAAGGAGTGGGGAATGAAGGAGGGAGAGAGGGCGGGGGAAGGAAAAGGAGGAGGAAAATGGAGGGTAGAGGGGATATGGAGGAAGGATAAGGTGGAGAAGGGAGAGAGGAGGAGAAGAGAGGGAGGAGGGAAGGAGTGGGGTTGGGAGGAGGAGGAGGAGAGGGAGGAGGGGTATGGGGAAGCAGAGGAGAAGGGAGGTAGGGAGATGAGGATGGAGGGAGGAGCTAGAGAGGAAGAGGAGAAGGGAGAGAGCAGGAGGAGGAGGGAGGGGTGGAGGAGGATGGAAGGGTGGCGGAGGGAGAGATGAGGCAGAGGGAGGGGATGGAGGAGGGAGAGAGGAGGAGGAGGAGGTAGAGGGGTGGCAGAAGAGGATGAGGAAAGGAGCGAGGGAGGGAGGATGGAGAGGAGGCAGGGTAGAGAGGAGGAGGAAGAGGGAGGAGAAGGGAGGACGGAGAGGAGGCAGGGGAGATAGGAGGAGGTTAGAGGGGGGAAGAGGGAAGAGAAGGGAGGGGTTGGAGGAGGTAGAAGAGGAGGAGGAAAGGAGAGATCTAGGAAAGAGGAGGGGAGGGAGGAGGGTGAGAGGGCGGGGAGGGAGCTGGGTGAGAGGGTGGGGGGAGAGGGAGGAGAAGGGAGGACAGGGTGGAGAGAGGGAGGGAGGAGGGAGAGAGGAGGCGGAGGGGGGAGGAGGAAAAGGGGGGGGAGGGGGGGGGGAGAGAGGGGAGGGGGAGGTGGTGGAGGAGGGAGAGATGACGAGGTGGAGGGAGGGTCAAGGGAAGAGGGAGGAGGAGAAGGGAGGGAGGGTGTGGGAGAGAGGAGGAGGAGTGATCGGGGGTGTGGGATAGAGGAGGAGGAAGAGGGAGGGTAGAGGGAAGAGGGGAGAGGGAGGAGGGATAGATAGGAGGAGGAGGAGGTAAAGGGAGGAGGAAAGGAGTGGGGCTGCGAGGAGGACGAGATGGAGGAGGGGAAGAGGAAAATGAGGAGGGAGGGGGTGGAAGAGGAGAAGAGGGGGGTTGGAAGGAGAGGAGTAAAGGTATATGGGATGGAGGAGGGAGAGATGACAGGGGGGAGAGAGGAGGATATGGGAGTAGAGAGAGAGGGAGGAGAAGGGAGGTGGTGGAGGAGGGAGAGACGAGGAGGAGGAAGAGGGAGGGTCAACGGGAGAGGGAGGAGGAGGATCGAGGGAGGGTATGGGAGAGAGGAGGAGGTAGAGGGATGGTTGGTGAGAGAGGGATGAGGGACAAGGTGGAGGAAGGAGAGAGATGGAGGATGAAACGAGGGGGTTGCATGGAGGATGAGAAGGAGGAGTGGTAGGTAGAAGGGAAGGATAATGGAGGGAGGACGAGGGGAGGATGAGAGGGTGGAGGAGGAGGAAGGAGGTATAGGAGGGAGGGGAGAGGAGGAAGCGAACATAGAGTGGAGGAGAAAGTGAGGGTGGAGGAGAGAGGGAGGAGAGGTATGGAGAGGAGGAGGAAAGATGTTCAGGAGGGAGGAGGAGGATGAAAGAAGTTGGGGAGGGAGGAGGAGGAGAGGGAGAGGTTAAGGAATGAGGAGGAGGGAAAGTGGGGAAAAGGGATAGAGGAGGAGGGAGAGGGAGGAGTAGGAGAAGGGAGGGGGTCGAGGAGGGAGAGAGAAATAGGAGTGTTGAGGTGGGGTGTAGGAGGAGAAGGAGGGAGGAGGTGTAAAATGATGATATATTTTATTTGTTGAAGCTATTTTCTTAAAATCAAGAGGTTGTTTTAACAATTGCACTTATGAAGTTGTTTACATGAAAAAACTTGAACCACACTGTAAGTGCTACCTTCTAAAAATGATTCAAATGAGATTACGACATACAAAACATGTTTGTTGTAATACTGTATATGTTTGATTTGGTCAAACTATCTCCATTAAAAATAGGAGGTTGTTTTCATTTGGTTAAGCTATATAAGTGTCATGTTAAGAAGTTATTTGAATTTGTTTGTTTATAACATGGATATATAAGTCCTAATCAATTAAAATTTTCCACCGCTTAACCAATTTCCATTGATATCACCTATGCGATTGATGGGTGGTCGTCACTTATTTGCAATCCATTACTTAACCAATGAGTATTGGTATGAAATTTTGGTATATGAAATAAACTTTCTTCTTGGTATGGAATTATATTTTAAAATCAACTCTGACTCAACCAATATTCTATTCATTTGTAAAAACATGGAATATCATAGGACAATATGTTTCCAATTATTTGATTAACCAATGTTATGTTCATTTCTAAACATGACATCGAATTCTATGTTTCAAACTAGTATTTTGTTTATTCTTACTTTACTAAAGTTATTTTCAAAAATTCATAAATTAGTTTTGAAAATCAATATTCTTAGCATCTTGAAATTAGCTCAAGTACCAATTATACATTGATTACATTGCTTTCTCTTTTCTTGGTGTAATTTTTACAAAACAAATCCCCCAAGTGGAAAGTTGGTATCGATGGTTTGAATAGGAAAAGGAGGTACATGAGATGGTGAAGAAACCTTGGTTTATTTTTTCATTGAGACCTTAAGAATATTTACTAAACCCTCAAAATTTATTCATTCATCTTCAGTTCTTTTTCTTTTCAATCTCTTCTTTAATATGTTTGGTTTCTTCTTATAGCACCTTATTTGATTTTTCCTTTTCTTATTGCACTTTTTTTATTTGTTCTTTATCACTTTTCTTGGAATCATCCTCTTGTTCCTTCCTCATAGGTTCATTTTTTCCATTTTAACTTGAAGGATTTGTCTGTACTATATTCTCCTTTGCTCAACTTACATGACACTTCTTCTAGAGTTTTTTTGGGATTTCGATAGACCTCTTATTTTGCATTGCTATCAAGAGTATAAGAAAAAAAATTAATAATTAGAAATGTATATATACTACTACTTCAATATCTTTTATCTTAAATAGTTTGTTTCCAAAACAAATATTTTTTAGAGATGGAACTTTCTTCTCCATCTCTCTGGAAAACTCTATCACATAGTTGCCGTCAATTAGAGGCAAAGGGCGCCAGATGGATTTCTTATTATTTTACATAATGGATCACACTCTATTTATGTAATCTTGATATACAATTTACAATAGCACTATATTGTCAATAACATAGAGTGGGAAGATGTTTGGAGGTTTGTAATACTCCAAAAAATTGTAAAAATTTAAAATTTTTTATGTAAAATAAAATTTTTGTAGTCATCACTGCCTAGGAACAATTAACTACTAATGATTACTTTAAATAGTATTAAACTAGAACTAAATATTTTGTTAACCTCTAGTTATGCATACTTATTAGTTGGTTTTCACAATTCAATGTTAAGGATTTGATTTAGCAGGTTATGATTTGGAATAACAGGAAATGAAACATATGTTTAATTACTAGTACTAATGTAGTGAAGTGATGCTGGTTTTATAGGTCCCTTACAGGTAAGAAGTTTGTTTCCAGTTTCTAGATCGATATTATTATCTCAACTAGCATAAAATAGAATGATAGTAAATTTATTTATTTTACAGCTTTGAGCAGTAAAGGAGGTATCGTTGATCTGTATATTTATGTTCTACAAAGTTTATGGTCAACATAAGTATTAATAAACTGATCATAGTCTAGTTACTTTTCCATTTCGCTATAATTATACCTGTTCATTTAATTTTCAACAATATTCAACTTATTGGGTAAACTTAGACAACTTAATTCTGGATATAGTCATAAGTGAATTGGTTGTCACTCACATTTGAAAATAAAATCTAGTTCATAGACACTTTACTAATATGACCTGGTATTTACCAACAAGAGAAGGAAGAATTTATATTTTCTTTAAAATATAGTGATAATGTTTTTAGTATAAGGCTGAAAGGGATATTTTCTATAAACAAAAATTTCCCTTTTAACCTTAGTAAAGTCTCTATTTCATAAGGGAAAGAGATAACATATAGTAGTATCTTGAATAATACAAATTCAATACCTAGGTTATTGTTCCAGTTATGCCTTTTCTATAGTTGCAAGTATA
>LPNX010827091.1:38581-54008 GCA_001517045.1 Pseudotsuga menziesii
CATAATTTTTTCTTAAATAACTTCAAGGTTAAAGATCATACTATAAAACCCTAGTTTAACTACTACCTTCCTATGTTAATCGTTAATGATCAAACAAGCATAAAAATGATGATGGAAGATAATGAAAGTTATGAAAAGGTTATACCATGGTTTTAATTATCATACCCTATTGTATGCAAGCTGCTCCAAGGGTTTTCCGAACTATATCACAAAACCCACCTTTTGCAAATAATCTTTGAGCCAGGTGGTCGATGTTCATTTGATAGGGTTTTGAACTTTGGAGCTTTTACCATATATAATATTATAAACCCTAAAAAGTCACATTTACCTATCTTCATTTTCCATGTTGTGGTGTGGGGAGCCGCAGGCTCATGGCTGCATGGCCTGGTTGTCACTCCATTGTGTAAGCTACCTTTCCATTAGTCTCTCTTCTTTTGTGTGTAGAGGTTCTTATGGCCACTGTATTTGTTTTGGTGTATATTCATTTTTCACCATAAATCTAAGTCTGTAAATGAAGAAATTTGTCATGGTTACCGCGTGGACTTGAACTCGGGTCCAATTATGGTGTAGCCTTGTAACTTTGAACCTTCTCGTCGTGGTCTTCTGAAACTTCCTTCGATTAGCTCGAGTTGCACATCTTGTGGATAGGGTTTGATTATACTATCTTCCTCATAGAAAAGGCAACGAAATACATCCAGGTATGAAATATTTTAGTTCTTGTCCATTCTTGCACTGTGTAAGTTTAATATTTTCACTACTGACATGGTTTAACAATTTGTGTTTTTTTCACTTCTATAGGATTCAATGGATACTCCAAGATAGAAATATAATCGATGAAAATGCCACACTAGGAAATTTTCAGGCTTCATGACCCTCTAAGTAAGCCTCAGTCTATCCTAGGGTTATCTCCTCCAATGGTTGTATGGTGTATTTGTTGTCACTACCCACATGGTTGTAGGGTTACTGTTCAGCCGTGACTATATGTTGCTATGTTTGTTTCGTATTACGACACGACCATGGATACACTGTTTATTTTTTTTAAGATTTGAAAGGCCATGTGGCCGATACTTTAATATTATTTTTAAGAGATTTTTGAAGCCCTTGTGGCTGCTTTGTGTTGGAAAGCTTGGGGCTTTTACAACCGTGATTCGATAACTTACTTATGGGATATTTTTGGCTATAGTCGATTTACACAAATGTTATTTTGTTACCTACTTTTAAGAGATGGCTTTGTTTGTAAAAGGACATAGGGCCATAACTGATATAGTTTCAGTTTGGTGTTTAAGTGCTACTTAAAGTTTGGATAAGCTCGAAGCTTACTATTTTGTAATTTATATTTTGGTAATAATTATACATTATGGTTTTAAGTAAGAGATGGCAACTGTGATATTCTTAATTGTTATGATTTTCTTTGATTATGTTTAAAATGTCCTAAACAGAGTTTTTGTTACTGTAAATTTATATTTATTCTGAATATGTTTAAAAATGAAAAGAAATTTAGAGGGAGAGGGAAGAGAAGGGAGGTAGTGGAGGAGGGAGAGAGGAGGAGGCGTAGGGAGGGTCAAGGGGAGAGGGAGGAGGAGGAGATAGGGAGGGGGTGGAAGGGGAGGAGTAAAGTAGTAGGGGAGGGAGGAGGGAGAGATGGCAGGGGAGAGAGAGTAGGAGATGGGAGTAGAGGGAGAGGGAGAAGAAGGGAGGGGGTGGAGGAGGGAGAGAGGAAGAGGAGGGTTGGGGTAGGCTGTAGGAGGAGAAGGAGGGAGCGGGTGTAAAATCATGATATATTTTATTTGTTGAAGCTATTTTCTTAAAATCAAGAGGTTGTTTTAGCAATTGCACTTATGAAGATATTTACATGAAAAAACTTGAACCACAATTTAAGTGTTACCTTTTAGAAATGATTCAAAAGAGATTATGACATACAAAACATGTATGTTGTAATACCATATATGTTTGATTTGGTCAAACTATCTCCATAAAAAATAGGAGGTTGTTTTCATTTCGTCAAATTATACCAGTGTCATTTGAGGAAGTTAATTGAATTTGTTTGTTTATAACATGGATATATAAGTCTTAATCAATTAAAATTTCCCACCACTTAACCAATTTCCATTGATATCACCTATGTGATTGATGGGTGGCCATCATTTATTTACAATGATTTTCCAGATATCCATTACTTAACCAATGACTATTGGTATGAAATTTTGGTATATGAAATAAATTTTCTTCTTGGTATGGAATAAATATTTAAATCAACTTTGACTCAACCAATATTCTATTCATTCGTAAATACATGGCATATCATAGGACAATATGTTTCCAATTCTTTGATTAACCAATGTTATGTTCATTTATAAACACAACATAGAATTGTATGTTTCAAACTAGTATTTTGTTTATTCTTACTTAACTAAAGTTAATTTCAAAAATTCATAAATTAGTTTTGAAATACCATATTCCTAGCATATTGAAATAAATTCAGGTACCCATTCGTTCAAATATTTTACAATCACAATTAAACATCTAAAACTCTGACAATCCCACAAAATGTAGACTAATAACAAAATAATTACATATGAATCAACTAAATTTCTATCCATAATTTAAAAAGTTCCAAGAGATATTAAGCTCACCTTAGTGATCACATTCACCCCAGTTTGACTGAGATTCTTTAAGATATTAAGCTTCTTTCATATTTTCTTCACCGTTTTTTTTATATTTTTGTTGAATGCAAATAAATACATTGATTACATTGCTTTCTCTTTGCTTGGGGTATTTTTTACAAAACAAATCCCCCTAGTGGGAAGTTTCCATCGATGGTTTGAATAGGAAAAGCAGGTACATGAGCTAGTGAAACAATCTTGCTTGATTTTTTCATTGAGACCTTAAGAAGATTTGCTAAACCATCAACATTTATTTATTCATCTTCAGTTCCTTTTCTTTTCGATCACTTCTTCAATATTTTTGGTTTCTTCTTCTAGTACCCTATTGACTTTTCCTTTTCTTCTTGCACTTTTTTTCTTTGTTCTTTATCACTTTTCATGGAATCATCCTCTTGTTCCTTCTTTATAGGTTCATTTTTTCCATTTTAACTTGAAGTATTTAACTGTACTATATTCTCCTCTCGTCAACTTATATGACACTTCTTCTAGAGTTTTGTCGGGATTTCAATAGACCTCTTCTTCTTCATTTATTTCATGAGTATAATAAAAAAATTAGAAACATATATATACTACTACTTCAAGATCTTGTTTCTTACATAGTTTGTTTCCAAAATGAATATTTTTGAGAGATGGAAATTCCTTCTCCATCTCTTTGGAAAAGTATCCAGCATTTAACTATCTTTTCACAGTAAAAGTATTTCTTTTATCTAACCCTAGCAGAAACATAACATAATCATAAAATATCATTGCTTAAAATCAAACCTTCCAGATAACAATTAACAATTAGAAATCTAGATAAATCAAGTAGAACCTGGAAATGTAGATGAGGTTACAACAACTTAAGGAAGAGAAAAGATGGACAAAAAATCTCAAGACCCCTGAGCTTGTCTCTTGGTTCACCTGGTAGAAGTACCGGGTGAGAGATGTAGTTTAGTAATCCTCTACAACTCTACTGGGTGTTCAATAGTCAGTCAGTTCTACAAGCAACAGTATGATCTCAACTTAGACTAGCTACACTAGTTCAGGTCTTCAGCACTTTCCACTGAAAACATACTTCAGCTAGTCCCCTCCATCAAATTTTCTTGTGCACTTCATTCGCCCAGAATGTTAACGTTTCCAGAATGAGTAGCCTTTGGGTCATTTTTCACTTAATGAGCCACCTGATCTTGTTCCACTTTATTGGGGAACATGACCACAAAAATAGGGAAGTTTCCTCATGCAACAACTATAATTGGTTTGAGGATGCTGCCAAGTGTCAATCTGCTCTCAACCCAACATTCTCCACCAAGTGACCAATAAAACACTCATTTAACAGTTTCCTTAAGTTGTTGTCTCATCTTTCATTTATTTATTAATAAAATATTCAGTAATTACATTCAATTATCCTTGACCCCACTTGGTCATTAATTACATACTTTATAATAAAATATAACATAATTTTTCTTAAAACATAAATTGTTTTTCAAATTGGGGTATGTGACAAGGTTCATATCCACAATATATCCGTAGATAATTATGTTCCTTAGTATGATACCAATCACAGATGATTTCCATCACATAAAAGGTTGTTTTAGACATGGATGGAGTAGGATTATCATGGATCTGAGTGTAAAATGCTCAAGTAAATTGATCACATATTATTTGGTAATTTCTCACATATTTCCATTCCCACAAATTGTTACAATAAACATGCAATGTTGGTTCTACTAGTTTTGTTGACTTCCACTACCATTTCATGCCAGGGAATTAATTTGCAACACACATAATATCGAATAGATGAGAGGAAATATACAATTAAGATGAAGGTACTTAGATTGTGTTATGTATTGTAATGCTAGCTTGCTCCAAACAAGATGATAAAATGGCTTCCCAATTGAAAATGTGGCCAGTTGTGACTATTGTGTGCATTGTTAAGACCCAATATTCACACAAAGTAGATACATCATTTTCTCCATATAATCGAAAATCAACATGGAGATTAGCTAATACAAAGTGTGGAGGAACTAAGTATGATAGAACCATTTTATTTGGATTTGAATCTTTTTCTCTTCACCCATAATTTTTTATAACATTCATTCACATCTAATGTCCATGCCTCAAGATTTTCCTATGTCATACCAATCCTCACGCTTGGGAACTTAAAGTAATGGTATATGTGAGAACAAAGGAAGGAAGAGATTGTTTTGAATCCTCCCTAAATCATGACAATATTTTTCTTTGTGTCCACTCTCAGAAGTATCCAATTAATTACATCAGTGCAAGGAAACACCTTCAGCCTAATTGTAATTTGATAGAGCTATGATCTCCGCACATTCTTGTATACACTCGAATAATCATTTTTTTCTTTTCGAATAAGGGGATAGTTATAATTATTGAATATACCATATATATCTCAGCACTTGTAAATTGGTGTCACTTTGGTGGTGATATCATTGTGTCTATACCACATAGCTACCTTCTTGCTTTGTTCTTCATCATTAGAGGCTGAGCATTATTTCTATGAGAAATTTGAATGTTTTGAGGTGATTGTAGTTATTATTAGGAAGGAATTTTATTGCCAATTAGAGGAAATTTGGGGTCTACAATGGGCCTTATAAGAAAACACGCCAATAATAAATTTTGTGAGTTGGAATTCAAGAACCAATAGAATTTCAATAAAATGAGTCAACCATTATGGTTGAATTGATATATTTGTCATAAAAAAAACTACTTTTTTTGTTTGTATTTTCAACATATCTCGTGTTTTTACTCAAATTTCAAGTGGGAGATCTTGTTGGATGCGGAATTTAATTTTGTATCCAACGAGTACCCACAATGCATAGTTTTGATGGACCCCACTACCCAAAAAATAAGAAATACATGAAAAATGTGATGATGACATCATCATCACATTTTTTCAGGTATTTCTTGTTTTTGGGGTAGCGGGGTCCATCAAAAGTATGCAATGTGGGTACTCGTTGGATGCAGAATTAAATTCTGCATCCAACGACCTCTACTGCTCAAAATTTGAGTAAAAACACAGGGAGATACGAACAAAAAAAGTAGTTTTTTCCATTCTTCCTCCAAAATTAATAACTATTATTTTATTATTTTAACTATTGTTTTATTATTTTAACTATTATTTTATTATTTTCCATAGGAGGCCCATTTTGTACCTCAAATTTCCTCTAATTGAGTCATTTGGTGTCTTAAGCACAAGAATTGATTGACACAACAAATTTATGGTAGCATGGATAATCAATTATAGTGTTACCAAAACCATAAATCCCAATATGATAATAACTAGGACGACCGAGAAATGGCTTTCATTACAGTGGATGAGGTTCGAAGGGATGATTTTCCATTTATTAGGAGCATATCCATTTCTCCTTTCATATTTTGTTGTTGTGGGTACCAACTCCAAGCTTCTCAACTGTCACATAAGGGCCAAGCCATAATTATTGAAACTTTATATTCATGCCTTTCTTTTCATGAGGCTAATACCATTTCATAACCAAATAATTGGTTTTGAAATATTTTTTTTAGTTGATTTGTTAACATACTAATTCTTGATTTTTTTTATGTACTATGAATTTGCTTCTCACCTTGTCTCTTTCCTCTTCCAATTTCAACAAAGTGTTTATCCCACTTTGAAAATATGACCCTCATGTCCTATGCATGCTTGGGATAACTAAAGGGAAGGGAAGAAACACAGTGGGGAGTAAGTCGAAGTTCCTGATGATTATTTTCGGGTAGCCCTATCGATCGAGATAATGATAGGGAGAGCATTGTGTTATTTTTGTTGGCTATCAACTACTATTCTTTTTAGGATCCATATCGATCTTTTTTTATAGATTCACCTACCTTGGTTTACCTAAGAATATTATTTTGATGCATAATTTATATTAATTCCTTTATCTAGAGAAAACTCGGTCTATTTTTTGAAGAAAATTATGTTGATTAATCGAATACAAGAGATAATGGAACCCATAACTTTGTAATTACATGCTCATCTAGAAATTGAACAACAATGTCTTTTTTAAGTTTTGTTAAGGACACAACTTCAGTCCATATTCTAATGTAATATGTATAGGTTAATGTTAGAATATTTAGACACTTAGTAGTTAGTTAAGATAAACTTGTTAGAATGTATATTTAGGAAAAGTGTGTTTCTTTAGTATGCAATTGTGCATCGCAATCCAATTGTCATGATATGTTCTAAACCTTGAGTGATCTGATGATTCATACTCTCCATGATGTTAATGGCCATTGATACGTGGCTTATCACTTGATTGATCCATGATATATATTGATCTAGGTTATTCCTTTGTCTCTAGTTCCTTTATTATTCCAAGTAAAGGGGCATGTGTAGTTCTTTGGGTCACTACACATTCCCCACGAAACATGGAGGAAACTATATGGACTTAGGCCATAGAGTTTAATCCCAAAACCATGTCCTAGTATTAAAAAAAAAATATTGGTGTTATTCATCCCAAAATGGCCACGACATCCCACTCACAAGCCAAAAAAGTCCCTCTATAAGGCTTATTTGATGGACTTAGTCCCCACCTAGAGTTAGGGGTCATTTATGGGTAGTTATGGGTAAATGAAGTGTAATTAAGGGTTGATTAGTGATCATTTAAGGGAAATTTGTGGTCAATTACGAGTATTTAAGGGTCATTTGGTGGTAATTATTGGGTAATGAGTTTTGGTAATTAGGGGTTAATAAGTGGTGAATTAGGGGTTAATTATTGGTAATTAGGGGTCAATTATGGGTTAACTAGGGGTAATTATGGGTCAAATATGGGTAAGTATGGGCCAT
The DNA here is from genome assembly GCA_001517045.1 of Pseudotsuga menziesii. Taxonomy (NCBI): domain Eukaryota; kingdom Viridiplantae; phylum Streptophyta; class Pinopsida; order Pinales; family Pinaceae; genus Pseudotsuga; species Pseudotsuga menziesii. The sequence continues at coordinate 46,046 of LPNX010827091.1, forward strand.
TTAAGCCCAAGGATTAGATAAACCAATATTTCTCATGATGTTGGAAATTTCTTTAGGTTCATGGTGGCATGTTTCCATTTTGAATCCTTGTGTGTGAGGCACACTTGTCTACATCGATGGTATTGCTAGGGAATATGACATCTATGAATGTTTAGAGGAATCCATTGGGTTTCTCCTTGAGGTTTTCCTTCTAAAAAGGTAGAGAACATTTACATGGTATCAAGGGTTGATTAGTGGTTAGCATGGATTATGAAGGGTAATTAGTAGTCAAGTAGGGGTCATTTAGGTGCTATTAGTGGTTAACTTAGGTAATTACGAGTCAATTATGAGGTTAATTAGCGGTCAATTATAGGCTAATCATTCGTAAATTGAAGTAATATTTGAGAGGATGGATATCGATAAGATACTTGAAAAATATATATAGGGGAGGTCCTTCTACCCCCCCACAAAAAGAAAATGTCATGAGAATTGAACTTCTAGTAATGGTCTTTAAAACACCATCTGTAAAAGTAAAATTCTTTACACTTCTAGGAGAGATTTTTATAAAACACCTTGAAACATATATTTAGGGCTGTTATTTCTAAAACACCCTATAAACGTCATAGGAATTTAAAAATTAGAGGAGGCCTTTTACAAATATCTACCAAAAGTTGAATTCTCAAGACTTTAGAGGTTTTTTTTCAATTGCCTTGAAAAATATCGTTAGGGGAGTCTTTAACAATCCCTCTCCAAAGGTCACGAGAATCAAACTTTTGGGGGTGGTTTGAAAACACCTGCAACCAAAAGTCTAATTCTCATGAATTCTGAGGAGGTTTTCTAAAAACTACCTTCAAAAACACCTTCAGGGGGGTCTTTCTAAACCCCACCGTAAAAGTCTTAGGAATTGGTCTTTTTGGGGCAGTTTCTGAAAAATCACCCGTAAAAGTCTAATTCTTGTGCCTTTTTGGGGGGGAGAGGGGGAGGTGGGTTCTAAAAACCACCTTCAAACACACCTTTAGGGGGGGGTCTTTATAACCCCCCCATAAAACTATTGGCAACTGGACTTTTCGGGGAGGTGTTTGAAAAACTGTCACCAAAAGTCTAATTATTGTGACTTTTTTTCTGGGCAAGGTGGGGGGGGGGGTTTCTAAAAACCTCCTTCAAAAACACCTTTATGGGGGATATTTCTAACCCCCCCCCCCTAAAATTCGTAGAAGCTAGAATTTTGGGGCGGTTTTAAAAAATGACCCCCAAAAGTCAAAATCTCAGGACTTTTTTTTTCGGGTGGGGGGAGGGGGGGGTGGGTGTTAAGAACCACCCCTAAATACATAAAAAAAAAAATTGTCTGGGGGGGAGGGGTGGGGGGTGGTTAGAAAAATAGCCTCAAGCCAAAACAACCCCATAAAGGGTGATTTTTTGTAGTGACTTGGTCAAACTATACTAGTGTCATATTAAGGAGTTTTGGTTTGAGTTTGTTTGTTTATAGTATTGATATATAAGTCCTAATCAATTATTGATGCTGGGACTATGCCTAAAAAGGTAATGGGCTTTGAGAGTTAGGGAGAAGATTACGAACATGCTCAAGAGTGAAAAAAATAGATGGGATATAAAATAAGACAAGTATATATACAACCAATGAAGAGATAAAATTTGGAGTGTGCTTGGCCACTGATCCCATTCCTACCCTCCTGACTATCAAAAAGTTTGTTTTTATTCGATCCCAAACCTGATTTATTACCACAAATAATTTACAAAATTTATTTACTGGAAAAACATTGATATCCTAACTAATTATGCAACAAGAAAACACATGAAATCACAATCACATTTGACATATATTTACCTTAGAAAACCCCAATTGGCAAAAAAATGAACCAGTAGTTGATTTTATTAACTATAAAATCCTAGGCTCTCTTCTTGGGATAATGGACCATTGAGGAAAACTTATAATGACAAAGTAATACGTTTCATACCACAATATCATCCATTTGATCTTTCTAGTTGCTAACCCTTAGTTTCCCCTTGCTAGTTTCCTCTAACCCTTTGCTTGCACCTGCACACTTGGTTGAAAGTCCTTCTCTAACCACTCAATGATATCTCACTCACTTTGTGTGACTATTGTGTGTCACCTCTTCTCAGCTAGATTTCCTTTAATAACATTAGAATATGCAAATACCTCAGTCCAATTCCACAGGTTACCAAATACCACAGGCCCTCTATATCATTTACATAAAGTAATTACAAAAGTACATTCACTTTAATAGTCTACTTTAATAAATTTGATCTCCTATGTCTAAGATTCATTGAATGACACCTTCCACCTATCAGACATTGTCCATGTGCAAGTACGTATATGATGCTACAAAAATCATTACAAAAACCCTATAGCTCGTACCCATATACCCTCATGGTGCCGAAATTAGGTTCTCAAATGACTGACTTTGAAAAAACTCATTGCACTAGTTTCTTCTATGTTGGTACCTAGAATGCTATCGATCCATTTCATGGGTTTCATCCTATAAAAAGCATAATTGCAAGTGTTATTTACTCCAGAGTGTCAAGCTATTTCCATAATTCCATTAAAACACTGAGTATAGAACTGATAGTTATCATGTTTCATTGGAGTTGAGAGCAAACGGCGAGGGTTTATGAATTGATTAATGAATTCGACATGAAGTTATTTTATATTGTCCAAAATTAATATCATACAAATAGATGCTTTAATACCATGGAAAATATTATAATGAAAATTGAAAATATGAGATACTCTCATCATGTTCTCTAAATCTTAATAAAAAAATAAAAACAAAAATTATCATACAACGTTTACTCTAATATAAACCATTTCACCAATTAAATATTCATTAATTAAAATACCTAATTTTCTTAAGAAATGACCTAAATATGTTACATTTTAAGACTTTCTAGAATCACAACACCATAATCTTATCTCAAAGGATTTAAGTAATTATAATGTGAAATTGAGATCTTACTCTATGGGTTACCCTATATTACATTAAGCCTTATTACCATGATTAATCTTAAAATATTTTTGTAATTTTGCAAATTGTATTGTTAGAGAATGAAAGTTTTGAATTCAATACTCAATATTACAAATACTATATCAATAAATAAGAAAAATATATGCATTATAATTGTATTTAAAATATTAAATATATTTTGTATAGCTTCTTTTAATAACATGAATTTTATAAACATAATAATTGTTTTTATATATTTTTGTTTTGGCCAATGGACACCATTTTTATAGAGAGTTTCTACAATGTTTCCTCTTACACTTGGGAAAAAGACAATTTAACAATTTGTATTTTAACAAAAATATATAATCTAAATTTCAATAAATTAAAACAAAACATACAAATTTATATTTCAATAAATAAAGATTCCTAGATTTTTCCATTAACTTTACTTAGAAAAAACACAATTTGACCAGAAATATGATAAATTTGTTTCTTTATGCTTTATGTTGTTTCTTTTTTAAGCTTTATATTGTTTCCTTTATGCTTTATGTTGTTTCCTTTTTAAGCTTTATATTGTTTTCTTTATGCTTTATGTTGTTTCTTTTTTCTTTTTGCTTTATGCTTTTGGCTGTGTGCTTTTTTCTTTAATATTTTCAAGAGTTGGTGTTTGTCATTATTACTTTTTGCTGCTATATTGTTTTTTTTATGCTTTATGTTGTTTCCTTTTCTTTTTGCTTTATGCTTTTGGTGGTTTCTTTTATGCTTTTTGCTGTTTGCTTTTCTCTTTAAGATTTTCAAGTGTTGGTGTTTGCCATTATTGCTTTTCGCTGCTTCTTGGGTTTGGAGGCATTCTCTTGTTGCAAATTTATGTTGCCCGTGTTGTTGCAAATTTATGTTGCTCATGATTCCGGGTTCACTTCGTGTCTTCGACCGCGGTTGTTGAATTTCTCAGGATTTGTGCGAACAGCATGGAGCATTTCTCAGTCACCAGCATGTTTCCCTGGCTACTGTTTTTTTCCTCAGTCTCCAGTTAATGGAATTCTGTTACGTGATTTATGGATTCCTCTGGTTTCTAGTTTCTTGATTGGGGTCCGTCGCCTCATCTTCTAAATTTGAGGATTTCTGGAGGCTGCATCTAAAAATTATCAATGTTTTGAAACAACAAGGCTCTGGTTCTAGATGCATGTTTCCTGCATCACTATTGAACCAGAGAGCCAGCGATGACAGGAGGCAACTTAAAAGGACCATTCGCAGCATGCTTTTATTGGGCGCAACTTCTTTTAAAATGACGAAGGGAATCAAGCATTTCCGCTTTCTGGCATTTCTGCATTCTACAATTTCTGGCATTTCCGCATTCTGCAATTTCTACAATTTCTGGCAGCATTTCCACTTCTGCAATTTCTGGCATTTCCGCAATTTCTGGAAATTCTTATTGGCCGTCTTTTCATTTCGTTTACATTGATGTTTATGGTTTTATTTCTTTTTGTGCTTTCTAGATTCTTATCCAAGGTGTATGGGATGTGGAGTATGAAATGGTTTTATTGTTTCGTTTGATGCCCCATATTCCCATCAGAGATAGAAACCTATGTATTCATTCAACAGCAGCAGCACTATCTTCTCTGCTCTGCCATATGTAAATGCTGTACCATATGTAAATGTTGTCAAGTAATTCTTTCTCTGCCATATGGATTTGATTGCTCTACTCTGCTCAATGCTCTGCCATATGGATTTGTAAATGCTGTCAAGTAATGCTTGCTCTGCCATATGGATTTGATTTCTCTGCTCTGCGATATGTAAATGCTGTCAAGTAATGCTTATGGTTTATATTGATGCTTATGGTTTTCTTTAGTTTCGTGATTTCTAGATGGATCGGATCAATGTGTATCGGATAAATGGTTTTATTGTTTCGTTTGATACAGCAGAACTATGCATTCATTCAACAGCAGCAGCAATGTCTTCCCATCAGAGATAGAAACCTATGCATTCATTCAATAGCAGCACTGTCTGGCAGTGTCTGTTCTCGTCTGCCATATGAGAGAAGATCTGATTGCTCTGCTTTGCTCTGCAATATGTAAATGCTATTAAGTAATGCAGTATTTTTAATTCATTTCTTTCAAGATTGCCTTCAATTTGTACGGTAGGAAAACATAAGTGGATAATTCCATGCGGATTCTTTTTTGATATGAACGGTCTAAATTCTTGAAATGTGCAGGCAGGTCTACATTTATCAGTTACAATCATTACACACATTTGTTGGGCATAGAAGGATTATAAAAGAAGGCTCCAACAAACATCGGTTAATAATTAGAATGGATATTTTTATGTGGATCTTTTTAGATAGATATTGACATCTAAATTCTTGAAATGTGCAGGTGGGTCTAGGTTGATTAGTTACAATCATTGCACATATTTTTTTGGGCATGGAAAGATTATACAATAATGTCCAAAGCTATATACTCGTTTTGGAGGTCAGCTCAGCTGGACGATCATCAATCATTATCAAAATTCTGTAGGGAAACCTGCAAAATGCACGCCAAGGGTAAGGGTATCTAGTCTCACCAACTATTACTTTAAAGTTTAAATTACATATGATAGAGTGATATTTCCATATTACAGACTGATATTTTACTGAATGGGATACATTTTTTTAGACGTGATTATTTATTTTCCCACATGTATAATATGTATTGCTATTGTGCTTTGCAACTTCTGATAAGTCTTTTTGAGATTTTCCATCTCATATGTCCTCTCAGCATTAAATGGTACATTCTCTCTAGGTTTTAGGTTCAATTTTTTTATGCATAAGAACAGTTTATAAAACTCCTTCCTGCTTTTTATGCATCAAATTCTAATTATATAGTTATTGGACTAGTACAAGACTTATTGAACGTGTTTAGGTAGTATATTTCTATATTTTCATTAGGTACCTACCAAACATGGCCAAAGACACAACAACACACATAGACAAATTTATATCAAATTTATATCAAATTTATATCAGGTTTGTTACAGCCAAAACTCAATTTCATGAATCGTGATATGGAGTTTTACATACAAGCATGCCACATAATGTGATATTTCTTTTTTTTTTTTAATTTATTCAATAAGAGTTGCTTGTTTCAGTAAAAATTAGGTTTCATGAATAGTGATAATGGAATTTTATATAAAAGGATGCCAGAGATAAGCGTCTCTCACATTAATGGAAATTGAATCGAGTTGGAGAATGCAATATTTTTATGTTCATGGGTATATGTCTAAATGTTAATGAATTTTTCTTCAAGGGCATAAGGAAATTCATGTATATTTATTATTATTTTTTAGGATGTCCAAAGGTTGTATATTTTTTTAGTTTTTTCTAAAATATGTCACAAGAGTGTATGCCAAAAGCTTGCATTTTTTTTAATTGTATTGTTGAAATTCTTTATAAAGTATGCCAAAAAATAATATGTATATTTTTTATTGCTTTGTAAAGTATGTAAATAGTTCTAATTAATTTTGGGTATTAATTAGTTTGAAGACTCCAATAATAATTTGAGTTTTTAATCCTACAAACATAAATATGAAAATACAATTTCATATGTCATACATCTCTATTCATTCCAATTTTGCTATTGAGGTTCGAGGAAGGGAGTGAGGGGGTGGAGGAGGGAGAGAGAAGGGAGGGAGGGGGTGGAGGAGGGAGAGAGAAGGGAGGGAGGGGGTGGAGGAGGGAGAGAGAAGGGAGGGAGGGGGTGGAGGAGGGAGAGAGAAGGGAGGGAGGGGGTGGAGGAGGGAGAGAGAAGGGAGGGAGGGGGTGGAGGAGGGAGAGAGAAGGGAGGGAGGGGGTGGAGGAGGGAGAGAGAAGGGAGGGAGGGGGTGGAGGAGGGAGAGAGGAGGAGGAGGCGGAGGGAGGGTAGAGGGAAGGTGGGGGAGGGAGAGAGGAGGAGGAGGAGGAGGAAAAGTGGAGGACAGAGGGAGGAGGAAAGGAGTGGGGATGCAAGAAGGAGGAGAGGGAGGAGGGTTAAGGGGAAGGGGATAAGAAGGGAGGGAGGACGGAGAGAGGAGGAGAAGGAGAAGGGAGGGGGTAGAGGAGGAGAGAGGAGGCAGAGGGAGGGGGTTTAAGACAGAGAGAGGAGGAGGCGGAGTGAAAGGGAGAGAGGTGGAGGGGAGAGGAGGTAAAGGATTCAAAGGGAGAGGGGTGGTGGAAGAGGAGGAGGAAAGGAGCGAGGGAGGAGGAGGTTGGAGAGGGGAAGAGGGGGGAGATGGGAGGCGGTGGAGGAGGGAGAGAGAAGAGAGGGAGTAGGTGGAGGGATGAGGAGGAGGAGAAGGAGGAGGGAGAAGGGGAGGAGAAGGAGGAGGGAGAGACGAAGATGAGGAGGGAAGGAGGAGGAGGATAAGGGAGGAGGTGGAGGAGGAGGGAGAGAGGAGGCAGATGGAGGAAAATGTATAGGAGGGAGAGGGGTGGAGGAAGAGGAGGAGTAAAGGAGTAGAAGAGGGAGGAGAAAGAGATGGCAGGGGAGAGAGGAGGAGTTGGTAGTAGAGAAAGAGGGAGGAGAAGGGAGGTGGTGGAGGAGGAAGAGGGAGGGTCAAGGGGGGAGGGAGGACGGAGGAGAGAGGGAAGAGGGACGAAGTGGAGGAGAGAGAGAGGAGGAGGAGGAGGAGGTAGAGTGGAGGAGAGAGGGAGGAGGAAAGGAGGGGGTTGCATGGAGGAGGAGAGGGAGGAGGGGTAGCAGAAAGGGAAGATAAGGGAGGGAGGAGGAGGACAAGAGGGGAGTGGGTTGAGGAAAGGAGGGGGTTGCATGGAGGAGGAGAGAAAGAAGGGGTAGGTGGAAGGGGAGGATAGGGGAGGGAGGAGGAGGAGGAGATGAGAGGGATGGATGAAGAGGATTGGGGGAGGGAAGAGGAGGAGGATTGGGCGAGGGAAGAGGAGGAGGAGGTGGAGGGGAGAGGGAGGTAGGAGGAGAGGGAGGAATGGGGGAGGGAAGAGGAGGAGGGAAGATAGGGGAGAGAGGAGGAGGAGGTGG
>LPNX010827094.1:0-86975 GCA_001517045.1 Pseudotsuga menziesii
TCCTTCGTGTTCTTCAATCACTACCACATCATCGATAGTCTTTCCTTTTGGCCATATGATGACTTGACCATCTATGAATGCAGCCCGCATTTCTTTTGCATCAATACTGAAATGGAGAGAAGGTTCTTCTTCAATCCTGGCAGAAACAATACTTATTTCATTGTTAGAGACTTACCAGAGTCTAGCTTGTATGAAGATTCCCCACTACCTTTTATTGGACATTGGTAGTCATCTCCTAGTTTCACCTTGTGAGGTGATTCATGTTCTGATAATCTTACAAAGGATTCCTTGAATCCCATCATATGTTTGTAAGCCCCACTGTCTATAAGCCAATCATCACTTCCATGAGTAATATTACCTATGAGAGCTGATATTAGAACATATTCATCCTTGCTTGAAGAATCTTCACTTTCATATCTAGATCTCTTTCTGGATGGTTCATCATCCTCTGCAGCATGAGCATGATGTCTTCTTTGGCCTCGTCTCCCTCTGAAACTGGAACCTCTATACTCATGTAGGTGTCCAATCCATTTTCTTCAGAGAGATCATATACTTCCAGTCTTGGAATTTGTCAACTTCCCCAAGCTTGTCACCAAGCTGATGTGATATATCATATTGAAATGAGAACCTCGACTGGAAATAGCAAAGGATTAGATCTTACCGATTTGAGGTGTCTGTCCTTGTCCCGGAGTTCGCTGATCTAGGGTTTGTCGCAGAAACCATAATTTTCAAAACTTGGAATATTTTAGATCTGATTGGATGAGAATATAGATCTCTTCAAATGGAGCTGTCCAATGTACTCCTTTTCTGAAAACAGTGGAGGGAAGCTCCCAGAACAGGAAGCCCTAATTTTCTGATTTCTTCTGCAGAAATTCCTGTTACTGTTTCTATGATATCTCCGAAATTACTGATCCTCTGTGTCTGAAATTTCTCACTGAGGTAACCTCGCATGTCCCTGATCCAACACCACAGGTTTCATCAGAATTGGTTTCACCATTTGGGATTTATGATCCTTTTCCCAAGGTGACCTGTTACAGGACTGTTCAGAACAGCGAAGTTGTACGGCCTGCCACGTGTCACTGGTTCATCTTCTGAGTCTGAACTTCGGACCATAGAAATTAAAGTCCGTGTCCTTTCTGTAACATCTTCAGGAATTCCATTTGGACCTCTGTAGCCTAAGATATAGCAGATATCCCCAGGTGTCCTTTTTAGGGATGAATTATGGAAGAGGCTGGAACCCTAAATTGGAGAGATCATATCGCCCAGAATATAGCGAATCAGAGGCTGCCCTTTGGGCACAGTGTTCATCAATATTTTATCGTCGGCCCTTGCAATTTTCAGCTTCTTATACTTCTCCAATCTCGAAATATAGCGACTGTACCAAAACTTATCATTTTTAGTATTTAGGGTTTCTCCTAGCTCAGCGTCAAACTAGGGTTTGACTTTCCCAGAGATTTACCCAACCAAATTTACTGATCCAGGTCTCTAAATTTAGGTTTTGATGAGGAGAAAAATCCTATGCTGGTCTCACCCAAAAATTCCTCTTCTGTAGAAATCCCTAATTTCCACATCGAAACTGAAAATGCTTGAAATTGAATTCTGCATCGACAGAACGATGCACCATTTAATGGAGAGTCATCCGAGCATACTTTTGCTGAAAATCTGTGGAGGAAGATCCACAAAATAGGAAGCCCTAGTTCCTGTAGCTGCACAATGTCTTCTTCTCATGTTAGCTCTGATACCATGTTAGTTTTTCAACCTTTAAGCTAGCATTATGATAAGATCTTTTCACTGAGAGAATAACAAGCACAGCAATCACATAAGCACATCACAAGAGACAAGAGACACAAAGATTTTAGGAGGGGAAACCATAAATGGAGAAAACCCCTCAACTTCCTCTAAGATAGTATCACCACAAGATGTGAACCCAAAACAGTAAGATGACCTCCCTTCACAACAGCAGCCTTCTGTCTTCTGTCAAGCCCAAGAATTTCCTTCTCCAAAAGTGCACCACACTTGAGAGAGCAAGAGAGCTAAGTCACAAGTGATAAATAGAGAGACTCTCACTCTCTATTTATATTCTTCCGTTGACTTGAAGTGCACTCAACCTAATAATTACTACTCAAGCCTACACCTTAATTAGTGTATAATAACCCAAGTGCCCCTAAATAGTGGGGACTTACCCAATGACTTGATATGACTTGTTTACATTATAATCCTCCCGATCGGAACATCGGGGCATGACCACATGACTCAAATACATAATAGAAACATCCCGGAATAAACATAGGGTTACAATATATAAAATATATAGAAGAATACATTCCGAAGTTACATATACATCAACAGTTGCATGAAAAGCTGGCAAAGATACTGGAACTAGAAGAAGACAGATTCATTGCAGGTTTCCAGCAGCAAGTACAGAAAGCTAGAGAAAAAGTATGGCATGATAGACACATTAAGAAGAAGCACTTTTAGAATGGTGATCTTGTGCTCTTGTACAACAGTAAATTCATGAAGTTCCCAGGTAATTTCAAGACACATTGGAAAGGACCTTACATAGTTCAGAAAGTTACCGATGGTGGCGCAGTTGAGTTAGCTAAATTAAATGGAGAATTTTTCCCTCCATGGTGAATGGGAGTAGATTAAAGAAGTACAGGGACGAGCCTGTACCCCCCTGGCCCAAAGTAATAGCAAGAAGAAGAGTCTAAGTACCAAGAACAGTTGAAATTGGGTACTAGACTATAGTGAAGCTGTTCTCAAAGAGCTTGGGCAGATTGTGGGAAAACTTACGAAGTGTCGAAGCTTGTGTCAATATGTGTCGAAGGTCTATATTATGTCGGAGGTCCTTATTGTGGCAAAGCTGAAGTTAGTGGTTGTGCCAAAGAAGAAAGGTGTGTCGAAGCTTAAAATGCAACCGTTGGAAAAAATCAGATTTGGCGGCACCGGTATGTTAACTGTATTAATTTCCTGTAATGATGATATTTTGGGAAATCTAGCGCTGTTTGGTCAAGATCTACCGCTGCTCTGCCAGATTTGGTGTCTTTAATGCATAGTTATGGTAGATTTGGTCGTTGGATTCTATAAGAAGACACCCAGGCCTACGAATTTTGCATTACGTATTTTCTTGAGTTGAGTCCATGTCAGCTGATCGCAAAGTCCAGTAATTGCTGAAAGAGTTTAGGAAGAGGGGTCTGCAGAACCTTATGATCAACCCACCTGCATCCGTACCTTGCGAAGAGACTCCCCCGGCGCCGAATCAACCAATGCAGACACGATCAACCAGAAATAAATTTAAGGCAGAAGTTCACTCTAAACGAAATGAATAAAGACACGAGCCATCAGGAAAGACACCAGAGGATCCCGTGATGAATCCTCCTAGAGAATTTGAAGACTTCGGTGAGGATGAGAACGTTGCACCGCAGCGTCCACCGTATCTTCCACCTGTTCAACCAAGAGTTCAGCCACCTTGACGAACAGCCAATTTCACGTTACGCACCCCTTCGCTGCCACAAGGTGTGAAGTTGGTCGAAACGTTGACTGGAAGATTAGACCGGCTCAAGTACGCAAACCATGATACGAATGATTGTGGGAAGTCTCCGCAGTTTGCACCTGGGAAATACTTACACTCCATCCATTATCGAGAGGCTGGAACAACATTACTAGAAGTGAAACAATGGGCTACTGGCTTGGAGCAAGCTGGCTTGCTGAAGATGTTGAATGTCCCCAACTTTGGTCGCAGCACGCAGGTTACCGTGGTGGTCAAGTAGCTATTGGTGTTGGTGCATGATGGGAACCTATGGATTGGAAACCAGAGAATTCCTATTGATGGAGAGCCGATTCATAGGATCATAGGCTTGTTGAAGGAAGGGCCTGATCCTGGAATTGAACTTGTTTCAAAGCACGAAGATACGAAGCTGGCGCAGCACATGAAGGACCACTTCGATCTAATAAAAGGAAAGTGAGGGTATCAAACCTTGACAATTCGGCATCAAAACATTCACTTCGCTGCAGATCTCCTAGCATGAAAATTAATGCGGAAGTGCAGACCTAATGAAGTACCTGCCCCAATTGTCAGTATTGCTACGAATTGTGTCGAAGGCTACAGTTACAAATGGGCAGAGTACGTTGCTAGAGAATTCCTTGAAGATGTCCATGATGCATAGGAGAAAGGTAGACCCTTTCATTATTCATGGTTGTTAGTGCTTATTGCACTGGTAGTATGGAGAGAACCTACTGAGGCACAGTTTGTTGATGTGCCTCCGGAGATGCCTGGCGCAGCAAGGTATGCATCTCTTTGGGTGTCACAGGATAAGGCCTTGTAGCAGATGACGAACTATGTGTTTGCCTTCTATGCGATGAACATTTCATATGAGATCCTGAAAACACCGCGGCTTAGTAATGATCTATTCTCTCAATATACTGGAGTGGCCAACTTCAAGGCTGACATGCATAATGTATTCATCCAGGCCCGCACAGATAACAAACATGCATGGTGGAAATTACCATACATGGTCAACCAGGAGGACATCCTCACAGTAGTTTAGCAGTGGCCGGCTGAATGGATGAAGGATGCAGGAACAAGGCCCAACATATTATTCCCCCCAGTAACAGATGTGGGCACAGGTCCTAGTCAGTCATAGTAGAATGACCCACTCAAATGGAGCGATTAACAAGATGAGTCACAGCAGAGCGAAGGTGACCAGGGTGGAGATGATGGAGCTGATGAAGAAGAAGAAGAGTCGGTCAAAACCATCTCAGACCCCAATCACCCAGATAAGCGCAAGTCTCCCGAAGTAGAGGAAGTGACTAAGCCTCAGCCCTGAAAGAAAACTAAGGCATCAAAGGGCAAGAATATAGTCGAAGAGCCCGCTTTGACGATTGAAGAGCTTGATCAGGCTCTGACAAAGTCTACAGAGGTATTATCCAGCAAATGGGAAGAGTTTGCAGCTACGCATCTTGATGCGCTCGCTAGCATAGCACAGCGAATTACAGAACTGAAGGAGTTAGCGAAAAGAACAGCAACAGGTGCTGCAGCAAGCAGTGCCCCAGTAAGCGCACAGCCAGATAGGAGACAATGGCCTGCCAGAAACAACAGAGGACAAGTACCAAGTGCAGCCCTTATAATAACTGATGTAGCATCTCGATCGCAGATGAGCATGACAGTTGAGATAGATTACACCAGGTTGTCTATGTCGGAGCTGCATCTTTGTCAATTAGCCCTCATGAAGGAGATCTGAGAACGAGACAGCTACTCACACATGCAGTTAGAGAATTCCATGAAGCAGAGTGAGAGCCTCACAACGTAGTTGGAAGAAGCTGAACTGAAGAAGAGGGAAGCAGAAAACAAGCGGGCTACACTAGCACGAGTATTAGATGAGGCGTGTCAAAGTCTCCTTGACTTCGACATGCAGGCTGAAGAAGAACCGGAGCAAAGAATCATCAAGCTGAAAGACTATGTGCAACAGTCTCGAAGCGAGATAGAGAAGATGAAAGCAGAACATGAGGCTCAGATTGCGGAGCTTCAACTTCGCCTCATTCCTGAGAGTCCACCAGAGGTCAGGGAACAACGTCGCAGAGATATTCAGGCCTCTGCAGCAAAGATCTCAGATCTTGTAAGTAGTGCATCAAAGCTGCTATAAGAAATTTTCGAGGCTTGGGAAAACTTGCAGGACAACCCAGAAGTAGAAAAGCTGCAAGAAACCATCAAGCAGCGACAAACAGAGCTGGACGCAGTAAAAGTAGAAATTAAGACATTGCCTCCTATGCAAAATATGCTTAAGGTGAAGCATAGAAATGAGCTCCAGTGAGAAATTGAGTCTTGCAAAAGGAAAGAAACACTGTTGGTAAACTCTGTGCAGCCCCTTATTAACGAGGCCTTGGATTTGAGCACTGCTGCGGACAACCAACTCAAAGTATTGAAGGAGTATGATGTGTTTGCACAGGAAAAGGCCAATGAAGCATCTACAGCAACAGTACAGGAGATAGTGGAGAAGGAGCAAGCAGCCGAGGATATCATGTGCAGCCTCAACAAGCAATTTACTATCTTTGCCAACAATATTCTTCCACCAGAAAAGCAGCAGAGTGTCCCGGGACGGGACACTGGTGAGTCTTAGGGGCCTGTTGGGGCTCAGACATTGAAGGTCCTTAATTTTGGCAACTTTGTGGTTTTGGTGTGAAGCTTGTAAGCAGAGTTGCAATCCAAAATAGTCTTAGGGGTTTCAGGGTTCGGTCAAAGCCCCTCTTTTTGTAAATAACCCAGGGTTTAAGCCCATGGTTTTTAAGCCCATAGTTTAAGCCCATGATATTGTAATAGTGCACTTGTATAAATAGGCACTGATGTAAAGGAGTCAGGTATGATTTTTGTTATGATATGATGTGATGCAAAGATGCTAAGGTCTATTTTTGGGTTTAAGGTTAAGTCCCAGCTAAGTGCGTGGACGACCTCTGTAGCTGAGTGCGCAGAGGGTTTTGGAAGAAAGGTTCTGCAACTAAGTGCGCAGTTTTGGGTTGTTGAGAAGATCTGCAGCTGAGTGTGTAGATCAAAACTGTTGTTTTGTAAAGTGTTGAATATAAACGCAGTTCTGTGGATGTAGCCCCTACATTGGGGGTGAACCACGTACATCTTGTGTTGTGGTGGTTCTTTTTACTTTTGTTCCTGTTATGTTTTTATGCATTTGATAAGTAGATGAATGATAAGTAAGATATATTTCTAAGTACTAACTTCATTGTGAATTCCCAGTTAAGGTTTAAGCAAGAAACTGTCTTTTTATCTAAACTGCGAAGCTATTTAAGTGAATGCTGAAGCTCTGTATTGCATAATTATTCTTTATTAAGTCTAAAGGTACAGTAATATCCCTCTTCCGCCTACAGAAACCTGATTCTGTGGCACCCCATAGTTGTTTCGGGTGAGACTGCAACCTGTTCGCAGGTTGTTGCCGAAAGGGCCAACACTATGGGTCTGTTTGTTGGTGCGAAGATAAAAGTGTAAGAACCCGGGTCTGCCCTTAGCCCAACAAGTTTCTAGAACGCAGGTCCCTCATCAGCGCAAGCATGTGGATTGGTGGTTTTGTGTAGAAAGAAGGCAATTGGAAGATGGTGTGTGATCCAGACGCATGGATGATCAATTGGTTGCAAGTTGTTTCATGTTTAAATGCCCAAAAATGGTTATGGACTGTGTGCAGGCCGATGGGCAAGATGAACGGTGAGCTGGACAGCACACTGAACCATGAGCTAGAAATGTTGGGTTCTGATCTAGGGCAAACATGGAAAACCAATAGTGAATTTTGCACGACGACTGGATGACGAGCCGAATGCCAAGCTGGATCGTGAGCTGGACATGTTATGCGAAAGGCAGATTGAATGCGTTTTGGTGTTAATTTTCCTAAACAAACTATAAAATAAGCAAACGAACATACATATCAGATAATACATTAAATATCATTTAAATAATATAATTTTGAGTTAATAAAATCATAAAAAATGATATTAATATCCAAAGTTGAAATAACATCAAATTTGTTCTTACCTTGTGTTGAAATAACGATTTGCATGACATAAAATATACTAAAGATAATAAAATGTGTGTTTAAATGTGTTATTTAATTGCCAAAAAATGATAATAAAATGAGGCTCAACATTCCCCCAAACCAGAGAAATGCCAGATCCCACTGAGCAAAAAGAAAATGATTAAGGAATAATGCAAAGTTGCGCTAGTAACTGCCTTCTACTTGGCAAATGAAGGGAATAATTTAAACTTTTAATATTATAAAATAATATTTATTTTATGTCAAAATAGAAAAGATTTTACTGGTCTTATTTTACTTGCTTGTCAGGTTCAAAAAAATAATTCAGCATTTGTTCAATGGTTATGATATAAGATTTATAAGATAGAAGGTGTAAGAAAATAGAAGTAATAAAAAATGATGGAATAGTAAAATATTTGAATTTCTTAGGAGACCATGCTATTATAGCAAAATTCAATATGTATGTCATTTTATAAGCATATGCGTTTGATAAATAAATTTATAAAGTTTATAATTAGTTCAACCATGTCCAAAGTAAAACTTTGGACAGCTTCAACATATATCACAAATGCATAAATAACATTCTCAATTAACAAGAAAAAATAGTTTTCATGTGTATTTAAAAAGATGCTAACAGTAAAATGATAACAAAGAAATTTTAAGGTCAAAGCATCCATACAAAAATAAAACTATGTTCAAAAACAAAATTTGGTTGACAAATTTTAATCATTCATGCTATAATACCACAATATCTCATTCAGACCATTATTTAGATTCTTCGTAAAGTCTTCCATCAAATCCTTCATATTGATTGATTGATTGATTTGTTTTTTTGTAAAAACATGCTTCATGCTATAACCTGAAAACACTTTAACATTTGTTAGAGATAAGCAAATTTGTCATAATAATAAAAGATAAAAGCAGACAAATGTTTTTTTCTGAATCTTCCTAATGTTCCCCCAAACCAAATATATGGAATGTCCTCATGCAAAGGAGAAGAATAGTTTATTTAAGATAATAAAAAGTGTGAGTATGTTGTTATTGTTTTATAAAGAAAAGAAAAACTGACTAGTAAAGGAAAGTGATTCAGATATGTATATCTATGAAAAATAGCATTGCTTTAGAAGACCATATAAAGAGACAATAATATAATCGAAATAATTCCATAGGAAAATCTAGGCATCTATGCCTCATTGTAAAGATATATTGTCATCATAAAATACTTTGAGTTTACCCCGGAGTGTGTGAGAGATGTAACTATGAGTCCCATTTATAGGATAATAACATCCTAGGTATTGATTGAATTAGATGACCAGATCCAATCCCAACTTACAGCAATTCTCAAGTGACAGTAAAGATAATGGGCCTTAATATTTTATTTATAATTTTTTTGAAAACAATTCTGTATATAATCATTATTTTACAAATCATGTGCATATTAGTGCATCAACAATACCTCTTTACCTGATATTTCCCCACTGCCAACAATCTTGTTCAGTACTCGTGCGGGTTTATCTTGGTACCATGCAAGTATAGTCCCGCTTCCAACGAGCCTATTCAATACCCCGATGGGTTTACTTGGATTTATCAAGCTCCCTGGTTTTAAGCTGTTAGGCAACATTGACCCGCTGCCAGCAGGCTTGTTCAGTACCCCGATGGGTTTGCCTTGTATAATGATATTAAATATATTGAATTCGGTTGGTACTAGAGCGTGTTAAGCCCTACTAAAACACATAATTCAATTTTACAGAATAAACTTACAAATATATTTTCATACTGGCCCTAATCATAAATCATGTCAAAACAGAATAACTTAAAGTTGTTCTTGACCTTAGAATCCATCTTTTTCAGAAGAGATAAGTAATGTTCCCCACATGTAAAAATTCCACCTACTCTCGAGTTATCACAGAGAGATATTTGAGAGATAAGTTTTGATAACAAGTATAGGATGAAATAGTAATCCATAGGCACAAGATGAATGATAATGAAAATAGGTCTTATCAAGCATTGTTCGAAATAACAAATCAGAAATATACATGTCTAAATCAAAATATCAGAAACTATCTGAATCATAATCAGAGCGGTTAAGAATGATATGCAAGGAGTTATCCTTAATTGTCACTACAAACTGCAAATTAAGAAAAGTTAAGATACCTTACGAGCGTAATTACCTTTTCCAGATCATATTTCATAATCTGCTTATAGAAATAAAGTATCCATGATCAAACTGCAAAACCACTTGTTAGATGATTCAATTTATTCATAAAAACATAGAAAGCAAAAGAGTCGCATGTAATTTATTTTATCAGAAGTGACTCTTATTTATTCATAGAAGCAAAAACATATCTACATATATACAAGTGATGATAACCCAAAATGATTTCATGGATCAGGAGGAGGAGGAATAACTTCCTCTTCAATCAATTCCATTTCTCTGTGCTGTAAAACATTTTGTACGAAATCCATTCTAGATGTTGGTTGGTGGTAAATCCTAAGTCTATGTCCATTCACTATAAAGGAAACTTCTGAGTCGTCAATTGTTTTAATTTTTACTGATCCATTGTCAAAAGTTGTAACTACTTCATAAGGGCCCAACCAACAGGTAGTTAATTTTCCTTTAAAGTTTTTAAACCATGAATCGAATAGTAATTCCCAATCTCTGGCATTATATTGCTTTTTATTGATAAATTTATCATGCCATTACTTCTGTTGATTCTGTATTAGCATGGTTCTTTGGAGCGCATCCTGTCTAATTTCATCTAATTCATTAATCTGTAGGATTCGTTGCTTCTGTGCTTCATCCAAATCCATACCTAACTATGCTGCCATACAAAAGGTTTTAACTTGAAATTCAATAGGTAAAAGGACTTGTTTTCCATATACTAACTCATAGGGGGTATGTCTGGTAGTATCTCTCCATGTTATCCTATAGGCCCATAAAGCCTCTGGAAGTCTATCCACCCAATCCTTATGATGTAAGTGAATGGTCTTGGTTAAAATAGCTTCTAATACTTTATTGGTTGATTCTACCTGGCCATTAGCCTTGAGGATGGTAAGGTGAATACTTGCAATGTCGGATACCATGCTTCGTAGTGAGCTCTTGCATTAATTTGGAAGTGAATTAAGTACCTTGGTCTGTGACAACTTCTCTGGGTACACAAAATCGGGTAAATATTTCTTCATATATGAATTCTACTATAGATTTCTCTGTATACCTAAACAAAGCTTTAGCTTATACCCATTTGGTAACATAATATGTGCAAACCAAGATATATTTATTTTTACGACACATGGGAGAGATTGGTCCTACAAAATCAAGAGCCCATTTTTCAAAAGGCTCATTCATGACCTGAGGTTGTAAAGGAATTTGGTCTGATGTCGTGGGTCTACCCATTTTTTGACAACTATCACATCCTTTAACGTACTTGGCAGCATCCTTAAAAATGCTTGGCCAGTAATAACCAGAGTGCAGTACTTTGTATGTTGTCCATTTATCATAAAAGTGTCCTCCACATGGTCCATCATGGAATGCTCAGAGGATGTTTAACATTTCATCCTCCCGCACACATCTTCTAATAATAAGATCTGGGTGAGTGCAAAAGAGGTTATTATCAACCCAAGAATAGTTAGAGCTTTGTACTATTATGCGGTGTTTCTCGTATGGAGCGAAATGGTGTCGTACTTTTCCAGTTGCTAGATAGTTTGCAATATCAGCAAACCAAGGGGTTTGAATAGATACAACAAATAGATGTTCGTCAAGAAAAGTATCATCAATAGGTTTAGTATCACTATCGTGTTGTATACGAGAAAGAAAATCCACTACTGAGTTTTCTTTACCAAGTCAATCAATGACGGTAATATTAAATTCTTGTAATAGGAGAAGCCACCAGGTAACTCTACCATTGGTGATCGGTTTATTCATTAAGAATATAATGGCAGAGTGATCGGTGTGCATAAAAAATTTGTACCCTGTAATATAATGGTGGAATTTATTAATAGAATAGACTACTGCCAAAAATTCTTTTTCAGTAATGATATAGTTTAGTTCGGCAGGAGAAATATTTTTGCTGATAAAATAAATGGCATAAGGTAATTTTCCTTGTTTTTGGCCTAGTACTCCTCCTATGCCTGTATCGAAAGCATCAGTAGATATATGAAAGGAAAGGGTCCAGTGAGGTCCCCTAAGTTTTGGTGCTACTAATAGTTTCAATTTTAAAATATCAAAAGCATTTTGACAAGATTCTGTCCATTGGAATTCTACATCTTTTATGAGCAATTTAAACATTGGTGCAACTATCTTTGTAAAGTTTTCAATAAAACGGTGATAATAGACTGCATGACCCAGAAAGCTTCTCACCTCCTTTTGGTTTTTTGGAGAGGGAAGGCCAGCCATTACTTCAATCTTAGCAAGGTCTACCTTAATTCCTTGAGAAGAAATATGGTGTCCTAAAACTATACCTTCTGTCAGTAACATTTTACACTTTTCATGACTAAGAGCTAAGTTTTTCTCTTGACATTGGATCAAAAATTTCTCGAGGTTATCAAGAGCTTCTTGGAAATTATTACCATAGGCTTTAAAATCATCCATGTATACCTCAACACAGTCATGTATAAGATCATAAAATATGCCTAAGACTGCTCACTGAAAAGTAGCGGGTGCATTACATAAGCCAAATGGAAAAACTCGATAAGCAAATGTCCCCCAAGGACATGTAAAAGTGGTCTTCTCTTGTTCTTCAGGTGCTATTAGGATCTGATTGTGTCCACTGTATCCATCAAGAAAGGAGAAATACTGCTTACCTGACAAGGTATCTAATACTTGGTCAATAAAGGGCAAAGGAAAGTAGTCTTTAAGAGTGGCTTTGTTCAGTTCCCTAAAATCAACACAAATACGCCATTTCCCTGTAACTTTCTTTGGAACTACCACTAGAGGAGACACCCATTTTCTATTAGAAATAGGAAAGATGAAACCGACGGTAAGCAGTTTTTGTAATTCTTCTTTTATTATATCCTTCAAAGCAAGATTCATCCTCCTCTGAGGTTGTCTTACAGGTGGTATATTTGGATCCATAGAAATGTGGTGAATACAACTGTCAGGGTGTATACCCTTCATATCAGTGTATTCCCATCAGAATGATCCGTCTTGTTTTTTAAGAACCTTAAGTAGTTGAGCTTGTTGATATTCACTTAACCCTGCATTTATGTGTAGAAATTTTTCAGGGCCGACTTCACAAGGTATGGTGAAAGGTCCCGTATTCTCTTTGATTGTGAAGACACAAGGTGTTTCTGTAAACATTGAGAGAGCCATATTTTCCTAAAACTCATCTCCAAATATTTGATAAAATTTAGCAAACGACTGAGGAAAATCTATACTAGTGGTGGAGGAAATAAACTGATTCAATACATTCTCAGTAGTCTGCACCTACAATGCCTAGGAGAAATCACTAGGAAAGGAAAGATCATCAAAATCTTCATCCCCAAAGGAAAAATTTAACCACCATGAATTTTCAGTTACTGGTTGTGCTAGGGGATATAAAATAAGTCTTTGGGTAGACAACCCATTGGAAGTGGTCATCTCCCCATCCCTACATCCTATAAAAGAATTGGCAGTAGCTAACCATGGTCTTCCCAAGATAATAGGATGTCCTTTAGAAGGATCCTTTGATTCTATGACCATAAAGTCGACGAGGTATTCCCATGAAGCTACTGATACAATAATGTCATTCAGGACTCCAGCAGGATTTACTGTAGTACGGTCTGCTAGTTCCAATATGGAAGGGGTAGGTGGAAGAAATTGTCCCAACTATGAAGCTTCTAAAACTGCGGTGGTCATCATATTGATGGTTGATCCGAAATCGATTAATGTGTTATATATGGTGGTATTATTTATAATTACAGTCACTATTGGGGCTCCTGGATTTGTATATTTTGCAATCCAGGACTGGTCTAACATATATTCAGACATCTCTCCTATGACATGAATTGTAAGGGGGTCTTTTTATTTCTTCCCTAGTTGTTTAATGCATAATTCCTTTATTACCTTACTATAAATTGGTATATCTTAAATAGCTTGCAATAACAGGATTTTGATACAGATATGCTTTAATTCATTCAAGATATCATACTCGAAATGAATTGTGGGTTTTTCTATTACTAGTCTTGCTGGAAATGGAGGAATTCTTTGTTCCTGAATAAGTTCTTACAGAGGATGGGTAGGTATTGGAAATTTTGAAATGTTCACATCCTCCAAGATAGCATCATTCATGGGTTCATTTGAATCTTCTTCTTCTTCGTTTTCCTCATGAATGACGACTGATGTTCTAGGTTTATCATTAACAACTCTTACAGACCGTAATTGAATCTCATGTATAGGTACAGTTGAAACAAGGAAGGATGGAAGAGTTTGCAACTCAATATTGTTAAGAGCTTGACTTAGTTTATTATTAGGGTTAGGTATCGGTTGTGCAGGTAATAATGTCGGTCGTGGAGGATTTGTATTCTGTAAGTGATGAGGTTGTTGTGCAATGAGAGGAACTAGAGGTACAAATCCAGGAAAATACTGCTGGAAATTCGGTTGATGATGAGGATAAGGATGATTAGGTGGAGGGCTAGGTTGTGACTGAGGGTATGGCTATCATCTCCACCCTTGTGACCAATAGTGTTGCTATGGAAATTAAGGAGGAGGATATTGAGCTGGCCAACTCTGCCAACTATGATTGTTCCATTGTTGGGGTTGTTGGTATGGAGAGTAATAGGGTGGCGATTGTGGTGGAAAACTCTGCTATGCTAGTTGATATATAGATTTCCAAGGAGACCTCCTAGATGTTTCACCTACATCCGCACTCTTATAGATGGCTTGTAATCCAGGCAAGGTTGGATAGTTATCTATCAGATGTTCCTCTCTACAGATGTGACATATAGAGATATTGTTTAATGGACATTCCCTTTGGGGATGTTTTGTTCTACACCTTGGACAGAAAATACTCATTGTTTCCCATTCTTCATCTTGCCTTTTCTTGGCTTGTAAAGCATCTAATTGAGAACCCATGGGTCCTAATATGTCAGTCTTAAAATTTTCCAATATGTTACCCAACTCCATCCTTGTAACCCCTCTTGAACTAGGAACATTTCCTCTTACATTTCTACTATAAGGCTCTCGAAAGATTTTCCCAAATTTCCCCCTACTTGTAGAATAATTTTTACACATCTCACCGATCTATGCAAAGGTATTATGAGAAATATCGACGGTTGGCATGAGATTAAGACTCTCTAGCAAGTCCTCAGAGATTCCTTTGAGAAAAAGTGTACGCATTGCATCTTCTCAAAGGTCATGATACTTTGATTTATGAAGTGTATAAATGAACCTTTCGAGATAATCCTCTAGGCTTTCATCTTCAATTTGTTGTATCTTGAATATATCATGTCGGTTATCTTTAGGTTGGCAGTATCCTTGATACTTTCGCAAGAATGAGGTTCTCATGTCATCCCAAGTCCTAATAGTGGATTCACCTAATCCCATGAACCATTGCAGGGCAAAATATTTTAATGTAGCGGGAAAGAGTTTTAGTTTGCGAGAATCTTGTAGATAATTATAGCTCCTACAGAGAATATCAAACTTGAACAAGAATGTGTCTGAGTCCTCATGAATTTTTCCATAAAAGTTAGGTAAAGAAGGAGGGATGTTTTTTGTATTTACATCCAGTAGAGTATCTAGAATAGGAAACCCAAAGGTAGACTTAGTTTGATTTTCTCCTTCTCCTTCGTTATTTCTAACTTCGTTACAATCTCTGTTATCCCCTCATCCCTCCATATAGGCTGGGTTTTTAATATAAATATACCTAGGAAGCTTCTTTAGAGGTGATAATGGAGCGTCCCAATGTTCTGTTTCGGGAGAGATCTTCCTCTGGTCAACCATTTTCTTATTGAACCCTAGAGGGAAAGTAGGTTCTACTGTGGATGTCTCAATTTGTGAGATGACTGTATCTAGGGGTTTTCAAAGAGGGATTTTACCTACTCAAGATCAACAAGGTAAACAAATTTTGGACTTCCTACTAGTGAAAAGGTCGTATCCTTTGGTTTTGTGACTAGTGGTTGATCCTTCTGAATTTCTTCCGGAATGAGGTCCTCAGGACCTTCGGTCAAGGTTCCTTCTCCTTCTATGGTTCCCTTGGTAAGATCTCTTGGAAGAGTTTCTTTAGGTTTCCAAGTAGAATTACTCCCTACATGTGTTTTTCGATACCTTTCTGGTGAGTTAGTAGTTGGGGTATTATGTCCCCTGGAAAAGTTAGTAGGAATTTCGATAGCTTTTCTTGTCTTAATAAATCTACCATGAGGATATCTAAGTCTATTCATGAAAAGAAAACTAAATTAAAGGAAACTTATGCTATTACTATTGTTGTTGGGTTTGGAGTTTCCTGTTATAACAGATGCGCCGGTTATAAAATAAATAAAAACAAGTACATGAAAAATGCAAAAAATAACACACTTACAAAAACAACAAAGGGACAACAAGCCTTTCGGGCACCCCACTATAGTGGATGCATCTGGCTGTTACACCATGGAAATTCCAGGAATTTCGTAGTGAATTCGTCTTTGCGTCTTACTATTTTCCCCTCCCTCTTGCTGTGTAATATAAAATTAAGTTATCTATCTATCTAAACTTCATAAAGGAACCCTATTTATTCTACCTTATAAAACAACTCTCTAACAACGGTGCCAAAATGTTTGGGTGTGTTCTACTATCTTTAATACACCTAATATTTAATTATCGACTGGGGTTGGTAGGATTAGAGTTGATACAAAATATATGCAAAGGTAAAAAGGTTCCTAGGGTGTCCTGGAGATATTTTAATAAACAAAAGATCAAAAGATCTTTCAAATTGAAAAACTGAGTCAAACTCCTAAGAATCAACTATTAAATTAATTGGATTAAAACAAAAAACAATATGAGCTACTCTACTGTATTTGAAAAAACAACTGAGTTAAAGGTTAATTAACCTTGGATAAATATACTATCAACAACTATCTATTCAAATGCAAGGTTTAGGGTATATGGAGAAACAATAACTTATAAGGAAAAACATAAAACTTAAGGAAAAGAAGCAAGTAGAAAACTTAATAAAGAGATTTAAAATCTATTCTTCAATAAATACATAACAAAAACAAGAATGATTCCTATGATTACAAATAATCTAACTTCCTCTTAAAAATAATACATCTAACCCTAAACTCTATATGCAAACAAAGATAACCATGACGTAAAACAGCAATAAAATGAAATCAGCGTTTAATATTCAAGAAATAAGAACAACTTAATCCATATTTAACTTAAGGTGAATAGAAAATAAAAGAAAATTAATAAAACCTTAATTAATAACCTAAAACAGTCAAACTTTAATTGTAATTCTTAAATAAAATTACCAACTACAAACATAATCCAAATATTGACAAAACAAAACTCGAAACAATCTTAAAATACATAAAAAAACATTAAAAACAGAACTTAGGGTTAAATGACAGAATGAACAGTAGGTCTGTAAGGGGTGGTTGAATGGTAGACTGGACAGACGGTACGAATGGCAATCCGTACAGTTTAAAATGGTAAAAATTAACCTAAATGAACTAATTCTTCAGCTGAATTTATGGAGATCTAAACCTAGTGCATGGAATCAATAAAAAAACCTATTTAATCGGCAAATTAACTTTAAACTAACTCTTAAACAAAAAGAAAGCATTGCATATTAAACTAATTAGTAAGCTAGGAATTAATTTAAACATACTGGAAATTAACTTAAGCAAATTCATGGCAAGAAATAAATAAACAGAACTGAATCTAAATGAAAGCAAACTATTTTATCTAAGCAAATTCATAACAGGAAATAAATAAACAAGACTGAATTCAAATGGAAGCAGAATTATTTTATATGTTTGGAAATAAAGACTGAAAGTAATACTGGAATGAAATGACTATAATAAAATGACTGAAAGCAACTAACTGAAAGCAAATGATTGAAAGAAAAGCTATGCGTGCATCTACTTGTTTAACTGCTGAAATGAAACTAAGCTAATGCAATACAGGAAATAAAATAGCATTTACTATTATCTAATGAAAACAAACTGGAAATTAAACTAGACTAGCTAAAACAGAAAAGAAAGAACTGAATTAAATAAATAAATGAACCTCTAGTTGATGAGGGGCCCTCTCAACAATCAAGGGTGATGTCTATTAACTCCTACTCAGACACAATCTTCAACAGCAATGCATACAGCTCTTTATTCAAATTCAGAAACAAAATTACAGTGTTTATGAAAACTATGAACTGCTTAACAAAATACTTCTCTAATTCTCTCCTGACTAACCCTGCTCTTTATTCAGAGACTAATATACATAGTTTACATGAGAGATGAGCAAGTCGACCCTCAAAGGTCGACTGCACTCTAATTTTAGTCAATCTCTAAAGGCACATAATTGATTTCAGGCCAGCGCATGGACGTCTTCCTTCTTCAGCGTGAGTGTGACTTCTACAGCGTGGACGTAGCGTGATATTCCTCCTTTCACATGGGCAAATCCTCTTCAGTGTGGCGCCAATCCATTCCTTAGCGTGGTTTATGGACTGGTGTTGAATGTAGGCTTGTACACAGCAGCAAGTTTCTAGAACGCAGATCCCTCATCAGTGTGAGCGTGTGGACTAGTGGTGTTGTGTAGAGCGAAGGTGATTGCAAGATGGTGTGTGATCCAGACGCATGGATGATCAATTGGTTGCAAGTTGTTTCATGTTTAAATGCCCAAAACCAATTCTGGACAGCGTGCAGGCTGATGGGCAAGCTAAACGGCGAGCTGGACGGAACACTGAACCGTGATCTAGAAATTCTAGGTTTCGATCTAGAGCAAACATGGCAAACCACCAGTGAATTTCACGCGACGACTGGATGACAAGCTAAACGCCAAGTTGGATCGTGAGCTGGACATGTTATGCAAAAGGCAGACTGAATGTGTTTTGGTGTTAATTTTCCCAGACAAACTATAAAATCTGCAAACGAATATACATATCAGATAATACATTAAATATGCTTAAATAATATAATTTTGAGTTAATAAAATCGTAAAAATGATATTAATAACCAAAGTTGAAATAACATCAAATTTGTTCTTGCCATGTGCTGAAATAACGATCTGCATGACATAAAATATACTAAAGATAATAAAATATGTGTTTAAATGTGTTATTTAATTGCCAAAAATGATAATAAAATGAGGCTCAACATTCCCCCAAATCAAAGAAATGCCAGGTCCCACTGAGAAAAAAGAAAAGTATTAAGGAAGAAGGCAAAGTTGTGCTAGTAACTACCTTCTACTTGGCGAATGAAGGGAATAATTTAAACTTTTAATCTTATAAAACAATATTTATTTTATGTCAAAATAGAAAAGATTTTACTAGTCTTATTTTACTAGCTTCTGAGGTTCAAAAAAATAATTCAGCATTTGTTCAATGGTTATGATATAAGATTTATAAGATAGAAGGTGTAAGAAAATAGAAGTAAGAAAAAATGATGGAATAGTAAAAGATTTGGATTTCTTAGGAGACCATGCTATTATAGCAAAATTCAATATGTGTGTCATTTAACAAGCATATGCGTTTGATAAATAAATTTATAAAGTTTATAATTAGTTCAACCATGTCCAAAGTAAATCTTTGGACAGCTTCAACATATATCACAAATGCATAAATAACATTCTTAATTAACAAGAAAAAATAGTTTTCATATGTATTTAAAAAGATGCTAACAGTAAAATGATAACAAAAGAAATTTTAAGGTCAAAGCATCCATACAAAAATAAAACTATGTTCAAAAACAAAATTTGGTTGGCAAATTTTAATCATTCATGCTATAATACCACAATATCTCATTTAGACGATCATCTGAACCATTATTCAGATTCAGTGTAAAGTCTTCCATCAAATCCTTCATATTGATTGATTGATTTGTTTTTTTGTAAAAACATGCTTCATGCTATAACCTGAAAACACTTTAACATTTGTCATAGATAAGCAATTTTGTCATAATAATAAAATATAAAAACAGACAAATATTTTATTCTAAATCTTCCTAATGCTCCCCCAAACCAAATATATGGCATGTCCTCATGCAAAGGAGAAGAATAGTTTATTTAAGATAATAAAAAGTGTGAGTATGTTGTTATTGTTTTATAAAGAAAAGAAAAATTGACTAGTAAAGTAAAGTGATCCAGATATGTATATCTATGAAAAATAATAGTGCTTTAGAATACCATATAAAGAGACAATAATATAATCGAAAGAATGCCATTGGAAAATCTAGGCATCTATGCCTCATTGTAAAGATATCTTGTCATCATAAAATACTTTGAGTTTACCCCGAAGTGTGTGAGAGATGTAACTATGGGTCCCATTTCTAGGATAATAACATCCTAGGTATTGATTGAATTAGATGGCCAGGTCCAAGCCCAACTTATAGCGATTCTCAAGTGATAGTAACGATAATGGGCCTTAACATTTTATTTATAATTTTTTTGAAAAATTTCCTGTATATAATCATTATTTTACGAATAATGTGCATAGTAGTGCATTAACCATACCTCTTTACCCGATATTGCCCCGCTGCTAGAAAGCATGTTCAGTAGCCCTACGGGTTTATCTTGGTACCATGCAAGTATAGTCCCACTTCCAACTATCCTGTTCAGTACCCCGGCGGGTTTACTTGCATTTATCGAGCTTCCTAGTTTTAAGTTGTTACGCAGTATTGACCCACTGCCAGCAGGCCTGTTCAGTACCCCGGCGGGTTTGCCTTGTATAATGATATTAAATATATGGAATTCGATTGGTACTAGAGCATGTTAAGCCCTGCTAAAACACATAATTCAATTTTACAGAATAAACTTACAAATAGCTTTTCATATTGGCCTTAATCATAAATCATGTCAAAAGAGAATAACTTAAAGCTATTCTTGACCTTAGAATCCATCTTTTTCAGAAGAGATAAGTAATGTTCCCCATAGGTAAAAATTCCACCCACTCTCGAGTTATCACAAAGAGTTATTTGAGAGACAATTTTTTATAACAAGTATAGGATGAACTAGTGATCCATATGCACAAGATGAATGATAATGAAAATAGGTCTTGATATAATTGTAACTTCGGAATGTATTCACTTGTATTTCTTATGTATTGTAACCTGATGTTTATTCCGAGATGTATTTGTAATGTACTTGAGTCATGTCATGCCCCAAGGTTCCTATCAGGGGTTTTTATAATGTAAACAAGTCATGTCAATTCAAGGTGGGTAACCCTTCTATTGTCTAAGGGTTAAAGTCCCCGCAGTTTTGGGGCACTAGGGTTATTAGACTCACCTAGTGAAGTCGGCCCTAGCTGGGTTTAGTCAAGTAAGGAATTAGTATAAATAGAGAGGCCTCTCTATTTATCACACACTCACTCACACTCAGTTGTAGTGCATAGCTGAGGAAGTGAAAGACACTGGGGCAAGGAATAGAGAGGCTACTTCTATTGGGAGATCATCTTACTATTTTTGGGTTTCACTTTTGGTGTTGATTCTATCTCTGAGGAAGTTGCAGGGTTTTCTCCATTTATGGTTTCCCCGAAGAAAAACACTGTGTTGATTGTCTCTTGTGTTTTATCAATGTGCTTGTTGTTCTCTCAGTTAAATATCCTAATGTTATGCTAGCTTAATGTTAAAATTCTAACATGGTATCAGAGCTAACCTGAGAAGAAGACAATGTGCATCTGCGGGAACTAGGGATTCCTACTTTGTGGATCTCTCTCCATATATTTTCAGCAAAATAAGGGTGGAATAACTCTCCCCCCTAGGGCACATCTTTCTTTCGAAGCAGAATCCAATCCTGAGGTTTTTCAGTTTTGGACCCGACACTTCTGCCAGAAAATAGGGCTTTTCACAGAAGTGGAATTTTTCAGTGAGCCCAGGCCTGGATTGATCTCCTCCTCAAAATCGAAGTTAGGGATAAAATTTAAAGCAT
The DNA here is from genome assembly GCA_001517045.1 of Pseudotsuga menziesii. Taxonomy (NCBI): domain Eukaryota; kingdom Viridiplantae; phylum Streptophyta; class Pinopsida; order Pinales; family Pinaceae; genus Pseudotsuga; species Pseudotsuga menziesii. Next base: position 21,556 of record LPNX010827094.1, read on the forward strand.
TTGGTTGGACAGAACTCTGGAAAATCAAAACCCTAATCTACTCCTGAACCAGCACTGCAGGATTTCAGCTCCAAATCCAGATCTGACATCTTGACCTGGTAAGATCTAAATCTTTTGTATTTCCATTTGAAGTTCTCAGTTAAGAGGTCTCATCATCCCAAGCTTGATGAAAATCTTGAGGGAGATGATAACTTCTGAGCCTAGAAGTATAGGATCTCCCTGGTCCTGGAAGAAAATGAGTTGGACTCCTATATTAGTGAGGAGGTTCCAGTTCCAGAGGGAGATGAGGCCAAGGCCTTACATAAGAAGAATTTGGCTATGGAAAAGAGGATCATTGATGATTCTATCAAGGATCACCTCATACCACAGGTGTCCTCCCTCAAGACACCTAAAGCCATGTTTGATGCCCTAACCAAACTGTTTGAAGGGAAGAACATCAATCGAAAGATTACTCTAAGGAACCAGTTGAAGAATGTAAAGATCCAGAATGAGGAGACCATCTTGTCATACTTCACAAGGGTCTCCCAGATCAAAGAACAGCTGGAATTAGTAGATGAAGAAGTGGAGAATGTAGGAATTGTGATGACAACCTTGAATGGCCTCCCTAGGTCATGGGATTCTTTCATCCAAGGAATCTGTGCTAGGTAAAAGTTAGTCAAGTTCAGTAAAATGTGGGAAGAATGTTCACAAGAAGAAGCTCAGATAGCAGCTCGAGAAGAAAATATGGGAAGTGAATATCAAGCTCTCACAGTACACTCTAGGAAAGGAAAAAGGGAAAATCATCATCATCAAGGTAAGCATTCTCATCAGAAAAATAATCCTGTAAGAAGGGATCCATCCAAACTCAGATGTTATACATGCGATGAAATAGGACACTTTGCTAGAAATTGTCCCATGAATAAGAATGGATCCAAGAAGAAGAACTCCAAAAGAAGACATCATGTTCACACTGTTGAGGATGATGATCCTCCCGGGAAGAGAGTAAAACAAGAAAGTGAAGATGAATATGTTCTAATATCCACTCTCATGGGAACTGTCACTCATGGAAGCAAATATTGGCTTATTGAAAGTGGGGCTTCCAAACACATGACAGGTTTCAAGGAATCCTTTGAGAAACTATCCGAACATAATTCACCCCATAAGGTGAAACTTGGGGATGACTACCAATATCCCATAAAAGGTAGTGGTGAATCCTCCTACAAGCTAGACTCTAGAAAATATATGAAAATGAAGGATGTCTTGTTTGTACCAGGACTAAAGAAGAATCTTCTATCCATATCGGCACTGGATGCAAAAGGCATGAGGGTTGCATTTGTAGATGGCCAAGTCCTCATGTGAGGAAAGACTATTGATGATGCAATAGTGATTGGAGAACAAGAAGGAGGATTGTACAAATTGAAGGGCCATCCAGAACAAGATTTGTTCCATGACTCAGTAGAGCCAAATGAACTTTGGCACAGAATGCTTGCACATGTGCATTACAGAGCACTACCACTTACAAGCAAAGTTGTTGAAGGTCTTCTAGAAATTCAAGAAAAACATGAAGGGGTCTGCAAAGGATGTGCGAAAGGAAAGAATACAAAGAATACATTTCCAAGTAGCCAGAGCAAAGCAAAAGGAATCTTGGAAATCATCCACTCTGATGTATGTGGACCAATGTCATCAAGTTCACTAAGCAGGTATGTATACTATGTTTCCTTCATTGATGACTTTTCTAGGAAGACATGGATTTACTTCATGAAGAACAAATATGAAGTTTTCAGCAAGTTCAAGGAATTCAAATCCTTGATCGAGAACCACACAGAAAAGAAGATCAAGACCTTTCGATCAAATAATGGCGAAGAATTCACATCAAATGAATTCAAAGACTTATGCAAAGAATCTGGGATTAAGAGGGACTTGTCCACTCCATATAATCCATAATAGAATGGGGTTGCAAAAAGGAAGAATAGAAATATCATGGAAGCTACAAGAGAAATGCTTCATGATCAAGATCTTCCCATGCATCTATGGGCAGAAGTTGCTAGAATAGTGGTGTATGTACAGAACCCTACTCCACATAGAGTACTCAAGAACAAGACACTTGAAGAAGTATTTTCCAGCAAGAAACCAGAAGTCAACCATATCAAAATATTTGGTTGTCTAGTGTACATACACATTCCAAAAGAGAAGAGAATGAAACTAGATCCTTTCGAAAAGAAGGGTATATTTGTGGGATACTCTGAAACCTCGAAGGCTTACAAAATATACTTCCCAGGATTCAAGAAGATCGACATCAGCAGGGATGTGACATTTGACAAAGACATAGCTTACAACAAATCCAGAAAGAGACCTGCTAAAGATCTTGAAGAAGCAGAAGCACCCATAATTCATGATACAACTATGAACGAAGAAATTCAAGAAGAAGATCGAGAATTTGAAGAACCACAAAGACCTGCAGATCCACCTCAGGAGAAGAATCCTCACAAGAGGAAACCTGCTTGGGTACGAGAAAATATCTAAGGTGCGGAAAGATATGGGCCTCTAGAAGAGAATCATAGAGAAAGAAAGAGAACTAGATCCTGCTCCATATATGTAGCTTTACTATGTGACTTTATCAATGAAGAACCTTCCAATTATGAAGAAGCGGTAGAATGGAAAGAATGGAAGGATGCTATGATCAAAGAGTATCAATCAATCATGAAGAATGATGTTTGGGATGTTGTCCCAAGACCAGAAGGGAAGTCGGTTGTAACTTCCAAATGGATCTACAAGATCAAGCATGCTGTATATGGTAGCATAGAGAAATATAAGGCAAGATTCGTGGCTCGAGGTTTCTCCCATAAAGAAGGAATAGACAATGAAGAAACCTTTTCACCTCTAGCCATATACACTTCCATTAGATTAGTACTTGCTCTAGCTGTAGTGATGAAATGGAAGATACACCAAATGGATGTCAAGACTGCTTTCTTGAATGGTGTAGTGGAAGAGGAAGTGTATGTAGAACAACCACTTGGTTTTGAGACACATGACAGGGAGTCTCATTTGTGAAGATTGAAGAAATCCCTATATGGTTTGAAACGGGCACCCAAGACATGGTATGGCAGAATTGACAACTTTCTATCCAGTTTGGGCTTTACCAAAAGTAAAGTAGATTCCAACCTTTACTACAAGGTTGAAGATGGAAACCCAGTGATGCTCCTACTGTATGTAGATGATCTATTTGTAATAGGTATGGATGGGTTGATTACTGATACGAAGAGAAAGCTTGCTACCGAGTTCAAAATGAAGGACTTGGGTATGATGCATTATTTTCTAGGCATGGAGGTGTGGTATAATGCGGATGGAATCTCCCTCGGATAAGGGAAGTATGCAATAGATATATTGAAGAGGTTTGGGATGATGGACTACAAGGCCATGACCACACCTATGGAATCAAACCCAAAGCTATTGAGTGATGCTTCATCAGAAGCGGTTGATGCTACGATGTATCGCCAGATGATTGGGTCCTTGATGTACTTGACGAACACAAGACCAGATATTTGCTTTGCTGTGAACACCTTGAGCCAGTTCTTGATAGATCTGAGACATGTTCACTTGATTGCTGCAAAGCATATTCTAAGGTACCTGAGGGGTACAATTGATTATGGGCTCAAGTATGAGGTGAATCAGAAGATTAACCTAGAGGGTTATGTTGATTCAGATTGGGCAGGCAGTGCCATCAATAAAAAGAGCACTTCAGGGTGTTGCTTCAGTATGGAATCAGGTGTGATCTCTTGGTTTAGTAGGAAGCAATCCTGTGTGGCACTAAGTACAGCTGAAGCAGAGTATATCGCAGCTTGTTCAGCTAGTTATGAGGCAGTATGGCTATGGAAGCTACTGTCTGATTTATTTGATCTCCAGATGGATGATACTTGTATACATTGTGACAAATAGAGGTGCGTGAAGTTGTCAGAGAATCCAGTGTTCCATGACAAGTCGAAGCATATCGAGATCAAGTATCACTATATCAGGGATATGGTGCAGAGGAGAGCAGTGAAGCTCCAGTATGTTGCGACAGAGGAATAGATAGTTGATGTGTTGACAAAGCCATAGGCTAGGGTGAAGTTCGAGTACTTCAGGGAGAAGCTTGGTGTTCTCCAGATCAAGGTTTCCTCCAAAGGGAAATGATGAGACCCAGAGCCATTCTGACATGGTGAGAGTATTGGTTCCTTCGATGGTCAGATGTAAGGGCTGAGCCATTCTGTCATGGTGAGAGGATTGGTTCCTTCCATGTCATATGTGAGTGCTAAGCCATTCTGATGTGACTATAGGATTGGTTCCTACATGATCAGAAGTAAGTGTTGAATGCCATTCTTGGAATGGAGGCACCTGGTCAGTTACCAGGTAGCTCAGTCTGGGACTAGGGGCCATTATGATATGACTGTAGGATTGGTTCCTACATGATCAGATGTGAGTGCAAGCCCTTCTGACATTGGTTGTCAGATGTAAGTACAGATCCCTTTCAGTATGAAGGATTGGTTCCTTCCATGGTCAAATATAAGTGCTGAGCCTTTCTAACATTGGTTGTCAGATGTAAGTGCAGATCCTTTCAACATGGAGGATTGGTTCCTCGCATGGTCGAGTGTAAGTGCTGAGCCTTTTCGACATTGGTTGATGGATGTTAGTGTTGGGCCTTTCTGACAGGGTTGTGGGAGGTGTTCCCACATGGTCAGATGTGAGTGCTGGGCATGCCTTTCTGATATGATTATAGGATTGGTTCCTACATGATCAGATATAAGTGTTGGGTGGGCCATTCTGACTTAGGGTCAGATATAAGTGCTGGAAGAAGACCTACATGGAGGCTAGGCCTACAACCAACATGAAAAAGGGTTGGCTCTGTAGAAGTTTTTGTGATGAGAAAAATCATGAGATAACACCCATGAAGATCCAGTGATGATGATCCAGCATAGATGATCCAGATCGAGGGATGATCCAGATCCAGAGATGATGCTCCAGAGATGATCCAGATCCAATGATGATGATCCAGATCAAGTGATGATCCAGATCTAGGTGAAGATGACTTGAAGATGAAGGTGACTTGGAGATAGAGATGAATTGAAGGTGAAGATGATGAGGACTTGATGATGATCCAAATGATACAGAGAAGAAGACTTGTGCTGATAAATTGTGTGGAGAGAATACCTTCCTAGTTAAGAGGGAGTGTTGATGTAATTGTAACTTCAGAATGTATTCACTTGTATTTCTTATGTATTGTAACCCGATGTTTATTCCAGGATGTATTTGTAATGTTCTTGAGTCATTTCATGCCCCGAGGTTCCTATCCGGAGTTTCTATAATGTAAACAAGTCATGTTAATTCAAGGTGGGTAACCCTCCTATTGTCTAAGGCTTAAAGTCCCCGCGGTTCTGGGGCACTAGGGTTATTAGACTCAGCTAGTGAAGGTGGCCCTAGTTGGGTTTAGTCAAGTCGGGAATTAGTATAAATAGACAGCTAGCCTCTCTATTTATCACACACTCACTCACACTCAGTTGTAGCGCATAACTAAGTAAGAGAAAGACACTGGGGCAAGGAAGAAAGAGATTACTGCTGTCGGGAGATCATCTTACTATTTGTTTCACTTTTGGTGTTGATTCTATCTCTGAGGAAGTTGCGGGGTTTTCTCCATTTATGGTTTCCCCAAGGAAAAACACTGTGTTCATTGTCTCTTGTGTTTGATTGTTGTGCTTGTTGTTCTCTCAGTTAAAGATCCTAATGTTATGCTAGCTTAATGTTAAAAATATAATACTCGAGTTATCACAAAGAGATATTTGAGAGACAAGTTTTGATAACAAGTATAGGATGAACTAGTAATCCATAGGCACAAGATGAATGATAATGAAAATAGGTCTTATCAAGCACTGTTCAAAATAACAAATCAGAAATATACATGTCTGAATCAAAATATTAGAAACTATCTGAATCATAAACGGAGAGGTTAAGAATGATATGCAAGGATTTATCCGTAATTGTCACTACAAACTGCAAATTAAGAAAATTTAAGATACCTTACGAGTGTAATTACATTTTCCAGATAATACTTCATGAGCTTCTTATAGAGATAAAGTATCCATGATCAAATTGCAAAACCACTTGTTAGATGATTCAATTTATTCGTAAAAACATAGAAATAAATATAGTTGCATGTAATTTATTTTATTAGAAGTGACTCTTATTTATTCATAGAAGAAAAAACATATCTACATATATACAAGTGATGATAACCCAAAATGATTTCATGGATCAGGAGGAGGAGGAATAACTTCCTCTTCAATCAATTCCATTTCTCTGTGTTGTAAAACATTTTGTACAAAATCCTGTCTAGATGTCGGTTGGTGGTAAAGCCTAAGTCTATGTCCATTCACTATAAAGGAAACTTATGAGCCGTCAATTGTTTTAATTTTTATCAATCTATTATCAAAAGCTATAACTACTTCATAAGGGCCCAACCAACTGGTAGTTAATTTTCCTTTAAAGTTTTTAAACCGTGAATCGAATAGTAATGCCTAATCTCCAGCATAAAATTGCTTTTGATTGATAAATTTGTCATGCCATTGCTTCCGTTGATTCTGTATTAGCATGGTTCTTTGGAGTGCATCCTGTCTAATTTCATCTAATTCATTAATCTGTAGGATTCGTTGTTTCTATGCTTCGTCCAAATCCATACCTAATTGTGTTGCCATACAAAAGGTTTTAACTTTAAATTCAATAGGTTAAAGGACTTATTTTCCATATACTAAATCATAGGGGGTATGTCCAGTAGTATTTCTCTATGTTATCCTATAGGCCCATAAAGCCTCTAGAAGTCTATCCACCCAATCCTTATGATGTAAGTGAATGGTCTTGATTAAAATAGCTTCTAATACTATTGGTTGATTCTACCTAGCCATACTTCATAGTGAGCTCTTGCATTAATTTGGAAGTGAATTGAGTACCTTGGTCTGTGACAATTTCTCTAAGTACACCAAATCGGGTAAATATTTCTTCATATATGAATTCTACTACAGGTTTCTTTGTAGACCTAAACAAAGCTTTAGCTTCTACCCATTTGGTAACATAATCTGTGCAAACCAAGATATATTTATTTTTACGACACATGGGAGAGATTGGTCCTACAAAATCAAGAGCCCATTTTTCAAAAGGCTCAATCATGACCTGAGGTTGTAAAGGAATTTGGTATGATGTCATGGGTCTACCCATTCTTTGACAACTATCACATCCTTTAACATACTTGGCAGCATCCTTTAAAATGATTGGCCAGTAATAACCATAGTGCAGTACTTTGTATGTTGTTCGTTTATCATAAATGTTTCCTCCACATGGTCCATCAAGGCATGCTCAGAAGATGTCTGTCATTTCATCCTCCCACACACATCTTCTAATAATAAGATCCGGGCCAGTGTGAAAGAGGTCATTATCAACCCAGGAATAGTTAGAGCTTTGTACTATTATGTGGTGTTTCTCATATGGAGCCAAATGGTGTGGTACTTTTCTAGTCGCTAGATAGTTTTCAATATCAGCAAACCAAGGGGTTTGAACATATACAGCAAACAGATGTTCATCAGGGAAATTATCATCAATAGGTTTAGTATCACTATTGTGTTGCATATGAGAAATAAATTCCACTACTAAGTTTTCTTTACCAGGTCGATCAATGACGGTAATATTAAATTCTTGTAATAGGAGAATCCACCGTGTAACTCTACCATTGGTGATTGGTTTATTCATTAAGAATATCATGGCAGAGTAATTGGTGTGCACAAAAACTTCATACCCTATAATCTAATGGCGGAATTTATTAATAGAATAGACTACTGCCAAAAATTCTTTTTCAGTAACGGTATATTTTAGTTCGGCAGGAGAAATATTTTTGCTGATAAAATAAATGTCATAAGGTAATTGTCCTTCATTTTGTCCTGGGACTCCTCCTATGGCCGTATCGGAAGCATCAGTAGATATATGAAAGGGAAGGGTCTAGTCAGGGCCCCTAAGTATTGGTTCTACTAATAGTTTAGATTTTTAAATCTCAAAAGCATTTTGACAAGATTCTGTCCATTGGAATTCTACATCGTTTATGAGCAATTTAAACATTGGTGCAACTATCTTTGTAAATTTTTCAATAAAACGGCGATAATAGCCTGCATGACCCAGAAATCTTCTCACCTCCTTTTTGTTTTTTGGAGAGGGAAGGCCAGCTATTACTTCGATCTTCATAGGGTCTACCTTAATTCCTTGAGAAGAAATATGGTGTCCTAAAACTATACCTTCTGTCAGTACCATTTTACACTTTTCATGACTGAGAGCTAAGTTTGTCTCTTGACATCCGATCAAAACTTTCTCGAGGTTGTCAAGATATTCTTGGAAAGTATTACCATAGGCTATAAAATCATCCATGTATACCTCAACACAGTCATGTATAAGATCATAAAATATGCCTAAGACTGCTTGCTAAAAAGTAGCGAGTGCATTACATAAGCCAAATGGAAAAACTCGATAAGAAAATGTCCCCCAAGGACATGTAAAAGTGGTCTTATCCTGATCTTCAAGTGCTATTAGGATCTTATTATATCCACTATATCTGTCAAGAAAGGAGAAATACTGCTTACCTGACAAGGTATCTAATTCTTGGTCAATAAAGGGAAAAGGAAAGTAGTATTTAAGAGTGGCTTTGTTCAGTTCCCTAAAATCAACACAAATAATCCATTTCCCTGTAACTTTCTTTGGAACTACCACTAGAGGAGACACCCATTTTCTATCAGAAACAGGATAGATGAAACCGGTGGTAAGGAGTTTTTATAATTCTTCTTTTACTATATCCTTCAAACAAATATTCATCCTCCTCTGAGGTTGTCTTACAGGTGGTATATTTGGATCCATAGAAATGTGGTGAATAGAAGTGTTAGGGTGTATACCCTTCATATAAATGTATTCCCATGAGAATGCTCCAGCTTGTTTTTTAAGAACATTAAGTAGTTGAGCTTGTTGATCTTCACTTAACCCTGCATTTATGTGCAGAAATTTTTCAGGGCTGACTTCACAAGGTATGGTGAAAGGTCTCGTATAGTCTTTAATTGTGAAGACACAAGGTGTTTCTGTAAACATTGAGAGAGCCATATTTTCCTGACTCATATCCAAATATTTGATCAAATTTAGAAAATGACTGAGGAAAATCTATACTAGTGGTGGAGGAAATAAACTGATTCAATACATTCTCAATAGTCTGCTCCTGCAATGCCCAGGAAAAATCACTAGGAAAGGAAAGGTCATCAAAATCGTCATCCCCAAAGGAAAAATTTAACCACCATGAATTTTTAGTTACTGGTTGTGCTAGGGGATATAAAATAAGTCTTTAGGTAGACAACCCATTGGAAATGGTCATATCCCAACCCCTACATCTTATAAAAGCATTGGCAGTAGCTAACCATGGTCTTCCCAAGATAATAGGATGTCCTTTAGAAGGATCATTTGATTCTATGACCATAAAATCGACAGGGTATTCCCATGAATATACTGATACAATAATGTTGTCCAGGACTCTAGCAGGTTTTACCGTAGTACGGTCTGCTAGTTCCAATATGGAAGGGGTAGGTCGAACAAATTGTCCCAACTGTAAAGATTCTAAAACTGTGGTGGTCATCATATTGATGGCTGATCCTAAATTGATTAATGTGTTATCTATGGCGGTATTATTTATAATTACAGTCACTACTGGGGCTCTTGGATTTGTATATTTTGCAATCCGGGACTGGTCTGACATATATTCAGACATCTCTCCTATGACATGGATTGTAAGGGGGTCTTTTTGTTTTTTCCCTGGGCGTTTAATGCATAATTCCTTTATTACCTTACTGTAAATTGGTATATCTTTAATAGCTTGCAATAACGGGATTTTGATACATATATGCTTTAATTCATTCAAGATATCATACTCAGAATGAACTACGGGTTTTTCTATTACTAGTCTTGCTAGAAATGGAGGAATTATTTGTTCCTGAATAGGTTCTTGCGGAGTATGGGTAGGTACTAGAGCTTTTGGAATGATCACATCCTCCAAGATGGCATCATTCACGGGTTCATTTGAATCTTCTTCTTCTTCGTTTTCCTCACGAATGACGACTGATGTTCTAGGTTTATCATTAACAACTCTTCCAGACCATAATTGAATCTCATGTATAGGTACAGTCGAAATAACCTAGGATGGAAGAGTTTGTAACTCAATGTTTTTTAAGAGCTTGAGTTGGTTTATTATTAGGGTTAGGTATTATTTGTGCAGGTAATAATGTCGGTCACGGATGATTTTTATTCTGGAAGTGATGAGGTTGTTGTGCAATGAGAGGAACTGGAGATACAAATCCAGGAAAATGCTATTGGAAATTCAGTTGATGCTGAGGATAAGGATGATTAGGTGGAGGGATAGGTTGTGACTGAGGGTATGGTTGTCCTGTCCACCCTTGTGACCAATACTATTGTTTTGGAAATTTAGGAGGATACTGAGGTGGCCAAATCTACCAACTAGGACTGTTCCATTGTTGGGGTTGTTGGTATGGAGAGTAATAGGGTGGGGATTGCGGTGGAAAACTCTGGTATGCTGGTTGATCTCTAGATTGTCAAGGAGGCCTCCTAGATGTTTCACCTACATCCCCACTCTTATATATGGCTTGCAATATAGGCACGGATGGACAGTTATCTGTCGGATGTTTCTCTGTACAGATGTGACATATAGAGATATTGTTTAATGGACATTCCCTTTGGGGATGTTTTGTTCTACACCTTCGACAAAAAATACTCATTGCTGCCCATTCTTCATCTTTCCTTTTCTTGGCTTGTAAAGAATCTAATTAAGAATCCATGGCTCCTAAGATGTTAGTCTTAAAATTTTCCAATAGGTTAACTAATTCCATCCTTGTAACCCCTCCTGAACCAGGAACGTTTCCTCTTACATTTCTACTATAAGGCTCTCAAAAAAATTTCCCAACTTTCCTCTTAATTCTAGAATAATATTTACACATCTCACCGATCTATGCAAAGGTCTTATGAGAAATATCGCTGGCTTCCATGAGATTAAGACTCTCTAGCAAGTCCTCGGAGATTTCTTTGACAAAAAGTGTACATACTACATCTTCTCAAAGGTCATGATACTTTGATTTATGAAGTGTATAAATGAACCTTTCAAGATAATCCTCTAGGATTTCATCTTCAAGTTGTTGTATCTTGAATATATCGTGTCGATAATCTTTAGGTTTTCAGTATTCTTGATACTTTCGCAAGAATGAGGTTCTCATGTCATCCCAATTCCTGATAGTGGATTCACCTAATCCCATAAACCATCGCAGGGTGGAATCTTTCAATGTAGCGGGAAAGAGTTTTAGTTTGTGAGCATCTTGTAGAAAATTATAGCTCCTACAGAGAATATCAAACTCGAACAAGAATGTGTCTGGGTCCTCATTACTTTTTCCATAAAAGGTAGGTAAATAAGAGGGACGGATGTTTTTCATATTTACATCCAGTACAGTATCTAGAATAGGAAACTTGAAGGTAGACTCAGTTTTATTTTCTCCTTCTCCTTCGTTATTTCTAACTTTGTTATGATCTTCGTTCTCCCCCTATCCCTAAAAATAGGTTGGGTTTTTAATATAAATATACCTAGGAATCTCCTTTCGAGGTGATAATGGAGAATCCCAAAGTTCTGTTTCAGGAGAGATCTTCCTCTGGTCAATCGTTTTCTTATTGAACCCTAGAGGGAAAGTAGGTTCTACTGTGGTTGTCTCAATTTGTAAGATGATTGTATCTATGGGCTTTCCAAAGAGGGATTTTACCTGCTTGAGATCAACAAGGTCAACAAAGTTCGGACTTCCTACTAGTGAAAAGGTCGTATCCTTTGGTTTTGTGACTAGTGGTTGATCCTTCTGAATTTCTTCCAGAATGAGGTCCTCAGGACCTCCTGTCAAGGTTCCTTCTCCTTCTATGGTTCCCTTGGTAAGATCTCTTGGAAGAGTTTCTTTAGGTTTCCAAAAAGAATTACTCCGTATAGTGAAGTCATATTTACGTCTTACTGTTCTCCCCTCCCTCTTGTTGTGTAATATAAAAGTAATCTATATATCTATCTAAACTTCATAAAGGAACCCTATTTATTCTACCTTATAAAACAACTCCTCGGCAATGGCACCAAAATGTTTGGGTGTGTTCTACTATCTTAAATACACCTAATATTTAATTATCGAGCGAGGTTTCTAGGCTTAGAGTTGATACAAAATATATGCAAAGGTAAAAATGTTCCTAGGGTTTCGTGGAGATATTTTAATAAACAAAAGATCGAAAGATATTTCAAAATGAATATCCAAGTCAAACTCCTAAGAATCAACTATTAAAGTAATTGGATTAAAATAGAAAACAATATGAGCTACTCTACTATATTTGAAACAACAACTAAGTTAAAGGTTAATTAACCTTGGATAAAGATACTATCAACAACTATCTATTCAAATGCAAGGTTTAGGGTATACGGAGAAACAAAAACTTATAAGCAAAAACAGAAAACTTAAGGAAAATAAGCAAGTAGAAAACTTAATAAAGATAATAAAACATAAGCAAGTAGAAAACTTAATAAAGATATTTAAACTTTGTTCTTTAATAAATACATACCAAAAACAAGAATGATTCCTATGATTACAAATAATATAACTTCCTCTTAAAAATAATACATCTAACCCTAAACTCTATATGCAAACAGTAAAATGAAATCAATGTTTAATATTCAAGAAATAAGAACAACTTAATCCATATTTAACTTAAGGTGAAAAGAAAATAAAAGAAAATTAATAAAACCTTAATTAATAACCTAAAACAGTCAAACTTTAATTGTAATGCTTAAATAAAATTACCAACTACAAACATAATCCAAATATTGACAAAATAAAACTAGAAACAATCTTAACATACATAAAAAAAACATTAAAAATAGAACCAAGGGTTAAATGATAGACTCAACAGTAGGTCTGTAAGGGGTGGCTGAATGGCAGACTGGACAGACGGTACGAATGGCAGTTCGTACAGTTTAAAATGGTAAAAACTAACCTAAATGAACTAATTCTTCAGCTGAAGTTATGCAGATCTAAACCTAATGCATGGAATCAATAAACAAACCTATTTAATCAGCAAATTAACTTTAAAATAACTCTTAAACAAAAAGAAAGCATTGCATATTAAACTAATTAGTAAGCTAGGAATTAATTTAAACAAACTGGAAATTAACTTAGGCCAATTCATGGCAATAAATAAATAAACAGAACTGAATCTAAATGAAAGCAAACTATTTTATATAAGCAAATTCATAACAGGAAATAAATAAACATGATTGAATTCAAATGGAAGCAAAACTATTTTATATGTTTGGAAATAAAGGCTGAAAGTAATATTGGATTGAAATGACTGTAAATAAAACAACTGAAAGCATATGACTGAAAGCAAAGCTATGCGTGCATCTACTTGTTTAACTGCTGAAATAAAACTAAGCTAATGCAATACAGGAAATAAAATAGCATTTACTATTATCTAATGAAAACAAACTGAAAATTAAACTAGACTAGCTAAAATAGACAAGAAAGAATTGAATTAAACAAATAAATGAACCTCTGGTTTATGAGGGGCCCTCTCAACAATCAGGGGTGATGTCTGCTAACTCCTACTCAAACGCAATCTTCAACAGCAATGCATACAATTCTTTATTCAAATTCAGAAACAAAATTACAGTGTTTATGAAAACTATGAACTGCTTAACAAAATACTTCTCTAATTCTCTCCTGATTAACCCTACTCTTTATTCAGAGACTAATATATATAGTTTACATGAGAGATGAGCGAGTCGACCCTGAAAGGTCGAGTACTCTCTAATTTTAGTCAATCTTTAAAGGCACATAATTGATTTTAGGCTAGCGCATGGACGTCTTCCTTCTTCAGCGCGAGCGTGACCTCTACAACGTGAACATAGCATGATATTCCTCCTTTCACATGGGTAGATCCTCTTCAGTGTGGCGTCAATCCCTTCCTTAGTGTGGTTGATGGACTGGTGCTGAATGCAGGCTTGTACACAGCAGCAAGTTTCTAGAACGCAGGTCCCTCATCAACGCGAGAATGTGGACTGGTGGTGTTGTGGAGAGCGAAGGCAATTGCAAGCTGGTGTGTGATCTAGACGTGTGGATGATTAGTTGGTTGCAAGATGTTTCATGTTTAAATTCCCAAAACCAGTTATGGACAGCGCGCAGGCTGATAGGCGAGCTAGACGGAACACTAAACCGTGAGCTGGAAATGTTGGGTTTCGATCTAGGGCAAACATGGAAAACCACCAGTGAATTTCGTGTGATGGTTGGATGACGAGCTGAACGCCAAGCTAGATCGCGAGCTGAACATGTTATGCGAAAGGCAAACTGAATGCGTTTTGGTGTTAATTTTCCCAAACAAACTATAAAATCTACAAACAAATATACATATGAGATAATACATTAAATATGATTTAAATAATATAATTTTGAGTTAATAAAATCATAAAAAATGATATTAATAACCAAAGTTGAAATAACATCAAATTTGTTCTTACCTTGTACTAAAATAATGATCTGCATGACATAAAATATACTAAAGATAATAAAATATGTGTTTAAATGTGTTATTTAATTGCCAAAAATGATAATAAAATGAGGCTCAATAAGTCCCATGGTCAAAGTACAAATCAATGGCATTTCTGTCTCTAATACACTGATATATTTGGGAGCAGCTATTAATGTCATGACTAAACAGATAATGGATAGATTGGGCATTACAAATATGCGGAAAACTTCTACTATTTTATAGTTGGTTGACCAATCTCCTGTAAGACTGGATGGCATTATAGAAGATGTTTTTATTTCAGTAGATTCATGGGAATACCCAGTGGACTTTATAGTTTTACATACAAAATCAAACTTGGGAGGCTACCCTCTAATTTTGGGTCGACCATGGTTGGCCACAGTAGATGCTTATATTGGCTATCGATCAGGAAATATGATCATATCTCATGGTAATTTTTTTAAGGACCTCACTTTGTATCCTCCTGCGAAGCCAATGATACAACAAGAACTTCCCTTGTGTCCAGATGAAGAGGATGTTGAGCAGGCAGATGAAACCCTGCAGTTTTACATGATTGAACAATTGTTGGCAGGAAAATTACCAACTAAGGATGATGTGCTCAGTCAATTTATCAATTCTAGTCCTTTGGGAGATTTTCTGGGATTTTTTAGTTCAGTATACGCTACCCAACAAATTGACAGCATCCCAAGTTTGTCTATGGAACCTGATACTACTTCTACGCTTCAAGGTGACTCTGCGATTAGAGAAGTAGAAATTGAACCTGGTAAGACCTTAAAGATCAGTTCCACATTGTTGATGCAACAAACAGAAATGCTTACTTTGGTATTAAAAAACATTAAACTGCATTTGTATGGGATTACAGTAACATGAAAGGTCTACACCCTAAATTGTGTACACATCATATTTACACAAAAGACGATTGCATACCTATCAAGAAACCTCATCGTAGGATGAATCCGGCACTCAGAGAGGTGGTCAAAGAATAAATTCAAAAGTTACTGGCTGCAAAGTTTATTTATCTCATGTCTAACAGCAAGTGGGTGTCTCCACTGGTCATAGTTCCTAATAAGAATAGAAAGTGGTGTATTTGTGTTTATTACAGGGAATTAAACAAAGCTACATATAAGAACCATTTTCCATTACCTTTAATTGATCAGGTGTTGGACATGCTAGAAGGAAAAAAGTATTTCTCTTTTATGGACGGATTCAATGGCTACAATCATATCAGTATGTCACCAGAGGATCAAGATAAGATGACATTCACATTCCCATGGGGTACCTTTGCATACCAGGTGTTACCTTTTGGATTATGCAATGCCCCTACCACATTTCAGCGGGTTGTTCTCAGCATCTTTGCCGATCTTATTCATGACACTATGGAAGTTTTCATGGATGACTTTACCTCTCATGGTGAATATTTTGTAGAAGCTTTGAATAACCTGGGAAAATTACTTGCATGATGCAAAGAGGTAAATCTTTATCTTAGTAGTGAAAAATTCAGAATGATGCTCACTCAAGGCATTTTCCTGGGTCATCTTATATCTCCCGATGGCATCAAAGTAGACCCAGTAAAGATTCAGTTGATACTTAATTTACTAATTCCATGCACACAAAAAGAGGTACACAATTTTATTGGATATGCAGGTTATTATAGAATATTTGTTCAAAACTTTTCCAAAATTTCTAATCCCTTATTTTTGCTTATGTCCAAAAACAAACAATTTGAGTGGTCGGATGCTTGTCAACTAGCATGGGAAACTTTAAAACAGAAAGTCTCTACAGCACTGATCCTACAAGAACCAAATTGGTCCTTGCATTTCCTAATTTCTACGGATGCCTCTGATACCTCCATAGGAGGAGTTCTCGGTCAACAGAAAGATCATAAACCTTATGCCATATATTTTATTAGTAAAAATCTGACTGCTGCAGAACTTAATTATACTGTAACTGAAAAAGAATTCCTGGTTGTCATTTACGCTATAAATAAATTTTTCCATTACATTACAGTGACTGTCCACACTGACCACTCTGCCATCAAATATCTTATGAATAAAACTATCACATATGGCAGAGTTACTCGGTGGTAGTTGTTGTTACAGGAATTCGATATTTCTATAATGGAAAGACCAGGTAAAAATAACGTGGTTGTTGACTTTTTTTCAAGAATAATTAATAATGAGGAACTTCAACCAGTGGATGATGCTTTCCCAGATGAGAATTTGTTTGCTATTTCTACTAATGTACCTTGGTTTGCAGATGTAGGAAATTATTTGGTGGTAGGAAAAATTCTAGGGGATATAACATCAAAATAAAAGAAGAGGATTATGCAGCAGAGTAGCATATTTTCATGGATTGATGGCTACTTGTTCTATATGGGACTGGACTTGGTGATTCGTCGATGTGTTCATGAGGATGAAATTTATCCAATTTTGAGAAATTTTCATGATGGCCCATGTGGGGGAAACTTTGCCGACAAATGAATAGGCCACAAAATTCTACAATTGGGATATTATTGGCGTGCCATATTTAAAGATGCCCGAGAGTATGTTCGGAGCTGTGATAGTTGCCAAAGAATGGGACAACCATTACAGTTAGACGAAATGCCACTTTAGACTTAGCTTGTGGTGGAACCATTTGAGAAATGGGCATTATATTTTGTTGGCCCTATCAAACCTCAATCCAAAATAAATCATATATCCTAGTATGTACAGATTATGTGACTAAATGGGTTGAGGCAAAGTCACTCCCACGGGAAACAGAGCAAGTGGTTTCAGATTTCCTCTATGCAGATATTTTCACAAGGTTTGGATTTCCGAAGGAGATTTTTACTGATGGAGGATCGCAATTCACATCTAAGCTCATCAAATCTCTTACAAAACAATACCATATCAAGCACAGAGTAACTTCACCTTATCACCCTCAGGCTAACGAGCAAGTGGAAGGTACAAACATAATTTTGGAATCCATTCTCACAAAGACTATTCAGCTTCATCAAAAGGACTATGCTGATAGGCTACCTGAAGCTTTATGGGCCTATAGAAAAACATGGAGAAGTACCACAGTTCTAGCCCCCTATCAGCTAGTCTACGGTAAACAAGTCACCCTATCAATAGAAGTTGAGATTAAAACATTAAGAACTACATTTCAATTAGGCATGGATTTATCTCAGGCCCAACATAGTCACCTGCAGCAGCTTAATGAGCTCGATGAATTACAGTCGGATGCCAGAGAACACACAACCATTGTGCAACAACAACGGACCAAGTGGCACGATCAATTCATCAAGATTAAGTATTTTCAGGAAGGTGACTGGGCTCTTCTCTACGACTCCAGATTCAAAAAGTTCAAAGGGAATCTTTGCACTCGTTGGCTGGGACCATATGAAATCGAAACAGTCTATGATAATGGTAGAATGCAACTCAAAACCATTGATGGAGAAGGCACGCTTCTTATGTCCAATGGTCATAGACTAAGACCATATAAGAAACCATTGTCCAAAGAGGCGTTCATCCACAATATTGTTGCGTGCTAGTGTACCAAACTTTGAGATCACTATCTCGATCTCTGAAGAATAAAATAAATAAAAATTAAAAAGAGAGAAAAATGAAAAATGTACTGTGAAAATCCTCCTGGGACGCAGCCCTAAAAAAAAGTGAAAAAAAAATTAAAAAAAGAAAAAAGTTATTTTGATACTAACAAGTCTATCATTAAATTCTTTGTAGGGACATTCTACCACAACTCCTTCTTCTTATCCCATTCATTTTTCATATCCCATTCATTCCATCCCCTCCCTGGTATCACTTGATTATTGATGGTTGTTCTATCTTGGATATAAACACCTTTTAGACTATTTTACACATATTCCATCTACTATTTTATCCACAACACTACGAAAACCATTCCAATTTCATTACATATCACTTCTTACATTTTCCATTCCATTGCAAAACTTTTTCTATTTTACTACAGAATACCTTTTCACCCCATTGCAGAACATGTTATGTTTCATTACAGAACCCCTTATCCAAACCACATACTTCTCCATAATGTTACTGAATCTTTTTCTACTCCACTCCCCATACCTTTCCGCACCACCACAGAACCACACAATGTTATCGTCTCCTTTTCTGACATAGTCCATCACCTTAATGATCACATTTTCGGTTACTCTTCATGTCACATACTACCCTTGTCCACATGGAGACACCTTTCTTACCTGTACGGGCCCAACATCATTGACGTTGCTAGCATGTGGAGGAGAGGAATCATACAGCATTGATCCGCAACATCGTGGATTTAGTTTCAGCAGCCAAATCGGGTCACATCAGTTTCACTCGACAGCACTCCATCCCAGGACATCATTTCAACTCGTCGGCAACAAAGGAAATGATGGCAGTTTATCACATCCATCAGCTCAAAGAGTGGAGAACCTTTTGTCCTTCTTCGCACCACTGCAATCAATCATTTGTCAAACTCCATCCATCTCTTGTTAGGTAAGGCAGGTACATAACCATCCTTCATCCACCTTTGATAAGTACAGGAAGATAGATCATGATATATTAAGCCGTTAGTACCACACAGGGTCATGTGTCGAATTGGTTGGGGGGGAGAGACTGTAGAGGGGCCTCTAAAATATAGTAGAAATTGTTATACCAGAGGAAACTTACTAATCCCAACTGGTATTAACTCCACTACCCATGAAATTTTATCTAGACCAATACTGATAACACCAAGAAACCACCTTGCGACATCATGAACCCACCTTCTAATAATCCAATCCCATCCTTTTCTTCAGAGAGTCGATGGGAAAATCTGAAGCCTTGTAAGGAATTGAAGGGAAACAAAGAACGAAGCACAATGAAGGGAGAAATTCATAGTGAACCTAAGAATACAGATATGTTCTATGGATACAAAGAAATGAAAACAAATTTTCAACAGGCAGGGTGGTTGGAGTATTTTGATAAAATGAAGAAGGGAGATGCTACGATTGTAATGGAGTTCGCGTTCACATATGAAAATGTAGTTGCAGAGGTACGAGGACTGAAAATTCAAGCGGATGAGTTGACAATTGCAAGAGTCTATGGATTATCACAGGCAAACAAAAGATGGTTCGAGAGATGGGTGCCAATAAAGCTACTTATAGACACATTTTTGGAACCTGGTGAACTGGTGCAAGAACACAGAAGGGACGAGATGAAAGTCATTCCCAATTCCATGGGGTGAGGTGGCACTCTGCATATGCAAATTTATTACATGTTAAGGTCGGTTTAGTATAGTATTTGCTTATCACTTTGAAATACTGAACCATTTAAGGCATCATAAATATATCAATATGTCGTATTTTCTGTGGAAATCCTTAGAATTGATGAGAAGACACCCTACACAAGAATAAAGGTTAAGGGTAGTAAGAATACAGACACTAGTTTGTCATATCATGGTTTGATCAGATTGTTGGTGAAAGACGCCCTATAGAAGCAAAACTAGACTTGGGAATCATTCGTGGGCATATCCTCAAGCACCAGACAGATAGGGAGGAAGAAAAGGAACACGTTGGAAAATACCCCAAATACGAAATTAACCTATATGGGAAACAAGAGAAGCTTGCAATCTGAAACCCTAACCAGTTCAATAGAAGGACCCCATACCCGGACAAGATCAAGGGATCAAAAAGAGCGACAATACCAATAAAAATTACTTAGCCAAAACAATGAATGTGATGAAGGATGGGAAGCATTCACCGTGCTAGAGAGCACCAGCAAAAACTGGGAAAATTGAGTCGAGTTGTAAAATGTAGAAGAACAACAAAAAGAAGGAAAACAGTGGACGGCTAGATTCAAGGGGACGTGAGGCAACGGGACGAGAAAATTTCATCATTTTTTGTTGTGCAAATACTGAAGAGAATATGGTAAGCTGGGGAAAGATTACTGGAAATTGAAAATATCTTATCATAAGCAAACAAAGGAGATGGTGGCCCTGTAAGAGCAATTACAGAGGATAGGGGAACATAATATGGATACCTTATTGGAAGTCATGGAATTGGAAGGCAAACAAAGGGAATATTTCAGGGAGACACTTAGCGATGAAGGAATAGAGGATAGCATGCAAATAAAAAGTATGGAACCCAAGGAGGGTTTTGAAGTAGAAGAAACAGAGGATCAAGAGGCTCACAAATACACCCCTTCGGATGAAGCTCGAATAAGGAACTTGGAAGGAATGGTAGTGTAGTTGCAAGAAACGGCAGGGGAACTGGAAGAACAACTAAAGGTGGCTAGAAAAAGGATGAAAGGGAACAAGAGGGAAACAATTACAGAGCATCTACAGAAACATGATTATGCCTTGACCATAAGGAGGCTTAGTCAAGAAGTGGAGAAATTGAAATTTGAAAAAGAATATATGAATTATCTGTCTCATTCCATGAGGAATCTAAGACCCCCTTCGAATCTTTACTCTGTGTTTTTTAAGGAACAAATTATATATTTTAGACTGTCAAGGGTAACCATGGGGTATAATTATCATATTGAGACATAAGATCAATTCATTGCTGCTTTTTTCATAAGTAACGACGAAGAACAGAAATTTTTTATGTGAATTATACATGCATAATCTGGTTATGACAGATTATGAGGATTGGGACCCAAACCCCCATGTAGGGGAAGTACAACTAAGGGCATTCATGTATTTCATGAGAAATCATTTGAGATGGAATACTGTTGCCATTACTGTTGAAAACATTGAATGGGAAGATGCTCTTTGGGTGAGAGGTTCCCCCTAAGTTGAAAAATTACTCACATCCAGGAACCAGGTTATGCAAGATCAAGCATTCGTTACTCTCCTGGAGACCGCCCAACTTAAAGTTGTTTAGGAATGCAGGAATTGGATTCCCTTTCACAGGTTGGAGGTTTTTGTCTATCTACAAAGAAGGATTAATACTATGAGTCCAGACCTGAAAAGAAAAGGTCCCTTCTCCGTTAGAATGTTCGAGTGAGCCCTAGACAGAGTACAAGTCTATTTTGACTGCCTAAGTATGCATAAATCCAATTGGATCGGGATTCAAGTTCATTTTCCTATACTTTGGTGTCTGGTGGTGGATGGAGAGGACAGTGAATTTTTCAAAGTTGTTAATGGAAAGAGGGGCTTTTACAGTGCACCAGAAGGTGGCTATTCTTTCTACAAGTGGAGTGATGAGTGCCTAAACAGCTCTTCGAGTACCCCTGTTAGTGGATCACAGTCTTAGTTTGCATGACATGCAAACCTTTTGGTTGGGGGGAGATGAAGGGTCATGTATATGACCCTTATTGTTCTCATATTTTGCCTTGTTTATGAACTTTCTGATTTAA
This sequence comes from Pseudotsuga menziesii, assembly GCA_001517045.1. Lineage (NCBI taxonomy): Eukaryota > Viridiplantae > Streptophyta > Pinopsida > Pinales > Pinaceae > Pseudotsuga > Pseudotsuga menziesii. The sequence continues at coordinate 43,533 of LPNX010827094.1, forward strand.
TCCTATATCACTATTTTCTTTCGTCATTAAATTTGGAGAAGTTTTGGATTTGGTAAGGATTGATCTCGTTTTCCTTGTTATTTGTCAATTGTTGATGATTTGGATAGAGTTATAATGTCATGATTGCCTACTAAAGAAGTGGTGTTTCCAGGTTCAATATCATTTTACTTTTTGGTTGCAGAATGAAGGACTTATGGAAGCTATGCATGACAGATAGGTGTCGAGTTTATATATTATTCTCCTGCTTGTTATTTTACATCATTTTGGTCACCTACCCAGTGCATACATGATGATGCAATCAATCTAAGGATCAAATATTTTGTGTCCAATTCGGTACTTTGGGTCTTTGATGATTCATGATTCATTGGTTTATCCAAAGAGGGTGTTGAGTGCTTTGACATATTCCTGGAGTCATCTCCACTCTCCACTGTTTTAGCTCCTGGGGTGGCTCGTGAAATATTTTGAGAATCAGAAGATGAACTTTATTTGGAAATTTGTTGTAACTGCATGATCTTTCATAATTCTCTCATGAGCACTAATGTATAAGAACTTGGAACCTCTGCCAGGATAGGTTAGCCATCATTTTGCATAGATCTATTGAAGAATGCTATGATGAGACCTTTATATATAAAAATCCTATATTATCCTAATTTGGTATGTGTTAATTAATTTCGTGTGAGTGGCTTGTTTAGCTCTTGTCTCTAAAGGCAGGGCCCCCTTATGTGACAGGTGTTGTTGTAGTTAGAATTTATTTTCTTTATGCGCATAGTTGATATTGATAAAATGAATGTCTTATGTAGTTGATGATTTATTTAATTGTTCGGATTCAGATTTGGTGTGCTAATCATAGTTGAATGTGAATGTTAGTATTGACACAATTGGATTGAATAATTTTCATTATCATTACTAGTGAATAGAGGGGAATGTGTGGATTATGAACATTGAATCGGGATTACTTCTGTGGTGAATGATTGCATTAGAATTGTTGTTGAGAATCTGTAGAAGTGGGCTATTGAATTAAATTAGCTCTTTCCAATTCCTGTATTATAGCTGTTGTTTATTAAATTGCTTTCGTGTGAAATTTCCAATGTGTTTTATTATCTTTAACCATGAATTTATTCCTGTAGCATAACAGAATGTGACAGCATAGCAGAAGGTTTGTTAAATTTGATAGTCAATGCTTTTGATTTGATTACATGATTCTTTCTATAAGTTGTGATCTTCTTAGAAGCTTATTCACCAACAGTTGCATTTTAATTCTAGTTCTGTAATCCATAGGCCTCCTCTATTTTAAAACCATTCCAAGTTACAGTGTCTGACTATTAATTCTTGCACATGATCTAGGAACTAAGAATCAATCTCATGAAAGAATAATCAACAAATACTCATGAAATGGTGTTAATCGGAACCAGAATGGTTTCCTCTCTGTATATTCAAATAAACAATGAATAGTTACAATAACAATGTCAAGCAATAGCAGCCGCACGGGTGTGGCTCAATGGCGGTTCCGTTGTAATGAAGTTGTTTGTAAATTGGAGGTCACGAGATCAATCCCACCCGGGTTTACCTGTGTCCCATGTCTTGCGGCGGGTGTGGGCCCCTAGGGTTATAGTGGTAGCGGGAAGGGATCCCTGGACCCCGTGTCACGGGAGTCCCAGCCCGGCCCCAGTTGCCGATTCCCCTAGTCAAAAAAAAAAAAAAAAAAAAACAATGTCAAGCAATAGCATAACTCCATGAAGAATTCGAATTCAGTGAGTGAGTCTAGCTTAACTGACTCTCCACCATTGGTTCACACTCAGTTAACCACTTGACCAAAACCCTAATTGACTCACCAAACCCTAACTGAAGTCGGAGACAATAAATGACTGAATCTCAACTGAAGGAGATCAAACACATGTCATAGCAAGCCAACCATCAAGTGCTAGTGCTCCATGACTTCAATAAACCCCGATGGGGTTAACTAAAGCTGAACTGACCATAATAAGTTGGTGGAGGTGCCTTGTTGACTCCAGATCATTAAATAATATATTTAATGACAGGAGGTACCTTAACTGACTGGTTGAACTGATTGTAACCACCAGTTAGCAATTAGGTGCATTAATGTCACTCAGATCACCCCCGGAGTGCTCCAGTTAGCCTCCTTGACTGTAGGAGAAGGCTAATTTAGCCTCCTTGACTGTAGGTAGGTGTGGTTGTGACTGGATGATGGCAATTAATGCTCCACTGATGTCAATTAATGTCAATTATACTTAGGATAGTGGTTTAACTAGGCCAATTTGACCAAAAAGAGTGTGTATGATGGTAAATGTCTCCAACACCCCCCCTTAAGCTATACTCAGGAAGAGTTAGAAAACATAGATGCATAAAATTCTAGGGCCCCGAAAAATAAGGCCATAGTTCACCCTGTACAATGCTGAAACTGAAACAATGCTCAAAACAAACTAAGTGAGGAAAAGAGGGAAAACCCAGTGGGAAAAACCCCCCCTCAAGCTGAACACTGAAAGTAGTCTGGATCCCCCTGATGAACTCACCCCCAATAGTGAAAGGAGGTAAGTGAACTTCTTTTTTGAAAAGGTCTTGGTGAATATGTCTGCAATCTGCTCATCAGTCAATCAGTATCGTAGAATGATGGTCCTGTCATGCACTAGCTCCCTGATGTAGTGCATGTGAATCTCTACATGCTTGGTCCTCTACCTGGTAACTGGATCCTTGGATATCTTAATAGCACTCTGGTTTTCACAAAAGAGGACAGTGGACAAAGTACTACCAAGATCAAACTCTGAAAGAATTCCTTGCAACCAAATTGCTTGGATGTAAGAATTCACCGCTCCTCGATACTCGGCCTCTGCTGAAGATAGTGCTATGGCAGCCTACTTTTTGCTTGACCAGAAAATAGGGCCACCACCAAACATGAATACATATCTAGAATTTGAATTCTAATCAATAGAATCACCCCCCCAATTGGAATCTGTGTATCCAACCAGCTCTAGCTCGAAGTCTGCAGCATAGTGAATGTCGTAGGTCCTGGTTCCCTGAATGTACTGGAGGATCCTCTTGGCTGCCTTCCAATGAAGATCATGAGGCTGCTGCATGTATCTTTATACAGCATTCATGTCCTAACAAATATCATTCCTAGAATGTGTCAAGTACAACAAGCTACCAATCAGCTGTCGATAGATAGTGCAGTCCATGGGAGGTGTGTGTTTTCCTTCTTCAAGGCTGATCCCTGAAAGGAAAGGGAATGGTACAGGCCTACATTCAGCCATGTTAAACTTGAATAATAGTTCTAAAATGTATTTGGACTGAGTGACCATAATCCCATCAGAATTTTTCTCGATTTCGATCCCCAAAAATTGTTTTAGAAGCCCCAAATCACTCATTTCAAAGGCATTGTGGAGAGCAGTTTTGATGGCTGAAATGGAGGCAATTGTGCTACCTGTGATCAGTAATTCATCAACATATAAAACAATGGTAATTATATGGCCATCATGCTTCTTTAAATATACATTTGGATCTGATATACATCTCTAAAAATTTTGCGAGAGAAGGAAGGCATCCATCTTGGAATACCACTCTCTTGGGGCCTGTGTTAACCCGTATAGTGAATTCTTTAGCTTGAAAACCAAAGATGGATCAGTGATGTGGCCCTCAATATGCTTCATGTATATCTCCTCATGAATATCTCCATGCAGAAAGGATGACTTAACATCCATGTGATGCACCTCCCAGTGCTTGGATGCAGAAATAGCCAAAATAAGGTGGATGGAGTCCATTTTTGCAACCAGTGCAAAGGTCTCATGGTAGTCCACTCCTTGGACCTAAGAGAAAAATTTTGCTACCAGCCTTGCCTTATATTTTCAGGTGCTTCCATCAGCAACAACCTTTTTCCAAAACACCCACTTGCATTGAACCAATATCCTTCCCGGAGGAAGAGAAACTAGCTCCCAAGTAGTGTTTTTCTGAAGAGAATTCTTCTCTTCATCCATGGCAACTTGCCATCTCGGATCATTCCAAGCATGGTAGTAGGATTATGGATCTAAAATAATCATCAAATAGCAAGTTTTATACATCAAATTATCATAACAAGAGAGCGCAATACCTGCTCTTTGGAAATCAGACCAGGTTCTCCTTGGATCATCCGGATTTCCAATGTTGTCTCCTGCGAAGGAGAGTGTCTGTTGGGCCCATGTAGGAAAATGATTTTGCACTTCAGGTTATGATTCAGTATCTGATTATTTCTGCACAATTATATCAGAAATCATAGGATCCAAATCATGGCCATCACCCCCAATTTCATCATCCAAATATTCAGTGGAATAGGAAGGAAATTCAGCAGTTTTCTCCTTCACTGTTCCACCTCCTGAAGAGGCTCATCGAACTTGTCACTTCTCTCGATGATGATATGTTTGGTCTTGATATACAGCAGATTGAATCCTTTAGATTCATCATCATACCCAATAAAAAATATTCTATGCTCTGCGGTTGCAAATCCCTTCTTTTATCAAGCGGAATCCGGGCCCATGCAGTGGACCCAAACACACGTAGGTTCGACACATCTGGCTTGTGTCCGAAGTATGCTTCAAAATGAGTCTTTCCTTTCACTGATGAATGTGGCACCCTGTTCTAAATTTATGCTGCAGCATGTATGGCTTCATCCCACAAATTTGCAGCAAGCTTCTTTGACTCCAACATACAGGTGGTCATCTCTTTGAGAGACCGGTTCTTCCTTTCCGCTACTCCGTTCTGCTGGGGAGTGTAGGGAATTGAATGTTGGACCTGAATACCACTTTGGGAGAAAATGTACAGCAACTCATTACTGACATACTCCCCTCCATTATCATATCTCAAGATCTTGATCTTAATCCCAGAAGCATTTTCAATCAAGGCCATCAATTCAGAAAAATTTTCACATACTTCTAATTTCTTTTTGAGAAAGAAAACCCATGTATACCCTAAAAAATCATCTATAAAAGTAAGGAGGTACCTTTATCCATTCATGGATGTGACAGGAATTGGACAGATGATATCAGAATGTATCAGCCCCAATATTCTTGTAGCTCGGTTTGCCTTCCCCCGATCGAACTTGTGCTCAGGGTGTTTTCCAATCACACAGCCCTTGCAGACTCCCGTGGTTGCCTTGATGACTGGGAGGCCTTAAACCATGGAGTTTTTCTGTAATTGCTACAAATATTTGAAATTAAGATGGCCAAACCATTCATGCCACAACCTACTAACCTCATTTCCATGAGTTAGCAGAGCGGTGGGCTTTGCATCCGCAACAAATTGAGAGAACTCATAGGCTTTTGCATGATGATTTGCAAGCCCTTTTGCAATGAGTTTCCCGGATGCAATTTATGTAATCTCAACATCATTTGGGCTGAAAGAAAATCTCTTAGGAATTCCTGTATGTGTCATCTGATAGACACTAAGGATATCTGCTGCTAGAGACGGTACATACAAAACATTAGAAAAAAAACCATTTTCTAGATCTACAGTACCTTGTCCTTCGGAAATGATGGTGGAGTCATATCCCATGTGGATGGGGATGGATTTTCCGGTCTCCAAGGATGAAAATGAGTCTTTTTCATCCATCATGTGATTTGAATCTCCACTGTCAATCAACAGTGATTTGGACTTCAAAGTGCTTGCCATGAGGGCATGACCTTTCTCATGCCGTGGTTCTCGATCTTGGTGATCTCTCCTCCAAAAGCTCTCTGGAATATTGATGTGATTCCTCTCAAGGAGAGAGGTTGCTTCATCAAGCTTTTTCTTCATGCAAGCATGTTTAGGGTGAAAACCCTTCCCGCAGTAAGAACACCTGACTTTTTCTTTCCCATTGTGCCCTTTTCCTTTGCTCTTCCTTGAGCCGGAAGATTCATCATGCTGTGGATTTTCAACTCTAGGCTTTGGAGCATCAAATTTAATTTTTTTGATTTTTCTGCTGCTTTCCTTTACCCTTTAGATCTTTGGGCCCCGAGACATGGAGGGCTTGATCACAGGAAGATCAGATGATCCCCATCTGGACAAGCTTGTCATGTTCATTAGTTAGGGACTCAATGAATGCATTGAGTGTAAGCATCTTCCATCCGGGGGTTGTGAGCTTCCCCGCACGGAATGTAGAAAGAAAAACTGAATAATCAGCCCCGAGTTTGGAGAGGATGGCTAGGATGAGCTAATCATCTGCCTTCTCCACTTTGCATTGCTTGAAGAGGAAAATAGTATGCTTGAACTTTGTAAAGAAATCATTCAGATTCTCGAAATTGGAAGGTTGGAGAGACATGAGTTCATTTTTGAGTTGGTAAACTCTCAAGTCATCATGCTTTCTGTATAGAGATTCCAATTTCTCCCATATTTCTTTCAGTGTCTTCAGATCCGTAAGATGGAAGAGAAGGTCTTCAGAAATAGAGAGGCACAAGAAACCGAAATCTTCATCCTTCTTGTTCAAGAATCTTGATTTTTCTATGGCGGATCCAGGCTCAACTTCAGTGTCCATGGTGACTCTATGGATTCCTTTAGAGTGCAACTGAACCTCCATTTTATTTTTCCATGTGTGGAAATTGCATGGAGTCAAGAGAGGTACTGAGGAGGCCATCTAGATATGCTGTAGCAAATGCTTCACCTGTAGAAACTTGAAAATCAAAACAGAAAGGGAAAAATAAGGTCGGACAGCCTGCACATTCTAGGCTTTCATCACACCCAGCATAGTCAATCAAGCAAGCTTGATCAACAAGTTCTTTACTTGGTATATTGAGTAGTAAGCCTTGGCTTCTGGTGCAGTGCTGGAATTTTGAGCTATTGCTCACTTTTCATGGAGAAATCTGTCAAAAATCTTGTTCTTGAGAGATAGATCTTCATCCCGCCGTATGCTCTGATACCATATTAATTCTTGCACATGATATAGGAACTAAGAATCAATCTCATGAAATAATAATCAACAAATACTCATGAAATGGTGTTAATCGGAACTAGAATGGTTTCCTCTCTGTATATTGAAATAAACAATGAATAGTTACAATAACAATGTCAAGCAATAGCATAACTCCATGAATAATTCAAATACCTAAGGATACAAATCAAATTCAGTGAGTGAGTCTAGCTTAACTGACTCTCCACCATTGGTTCACACTCAGTTATCCACTTGACCAAAACCCTAATTGACTCACCAAACCCTAACTAAAGTCGAAGTGCAATAAATGACTGAATCTCAATTGAATGAGATCAAACACATGTCATAGCAATCCAACCATCAAGTGCTAGTGCTCCATGACTTCAATGAACCGTGATGAGGTTAACTGAAGCCGAACTGACCATCAGAACTTGGTGGAGGCGCCTTGTTGACTCCAGATCATTAAATAATAATAAATAATCATTAAATAATATATTTAATGATAGGAGGCACCTTAACTGACTGGTTAAACTTATTGTAACCACCAGTTAGCAATTAGGTGCATTAATGTCACTCAAATCAACCGTGGAGTGCTCCAGTTAACCTACTTGACTGTAGGAGAAGGCTAAGTTAGCCTCCTTGACTGTAGGTAGGCGTGGGTGTGACTAGATGATGGCAATTAATGCTCCACTGATGTCAATTAATGTCAATTATACTTAGGATAGTGGTTTAACTAGGCCAATTTGACCAAAAGAGTGTGTATGATGGTAAATGTCTCCAACACTGACATATACCTTGTTAGGTAGCTCATAAGCCTTTGTGGCCCTAGGTTGATAATTTATGCACAACTTTCGATTTGCATTTCATTAGAAGGTGAAAGAAAAGCTCATAAAATCCCACAATAATAAATATACTATTTGTTTACGGGTGCTATTGACTCGAATTATAACTGAGGGTTTACCTCATGATCTTTTACATCAGTAACATCTCCCGAAGGAGGAATAATAATAATGTGAAGTACAAGTAGAATATTCTTTGAAGTTACATTATTTCAACAATCATATCTAGATAAAACAGTGATATCATCAAAGTATATGACAACAAATTTATCCCTTTCTTTGATAAAAATCTATATCCATATCCCTTTGGAAGGTCGTTCCTACATTAATAAGGCCGAAAGGAATCTTATCATACATGAAAGTTCCCCAAGGAGTGACAAAGGTTGTCCTTTATTTATCATTTGGATGAACTACAATCTAATTATAACTAGAGAATATGTCAATCATATAAATTATCTGAGCACCAACCAGGGATAATTTTAGGGGCAAATTTTAGCCCAGTGGGCTATTTTTCCATGTTTTTCTCCCAAAAAAGATTCACCATTTTGCATTTTTTGAAGCCCTGTTTCACCCAATTTTGATGGGGTAAAAAAATTTCACCCTAAAAATCGCCAAATTATTATATAAACGATATAAAATCCTTGGAAATTAAAATATTTTTTGAAAAATATCGCCAATCATTTTATAGATGGGGGTTTTAAGCATTGGTAATATTCGCCAACATTTATACACTTTTAAATACGTATGGTTCCTTAAAATCATCCCTGGCACCAACTTTCTGCAATATTTGATCATTTTTTGGTAATAGATAGTTGTCTTTCAAGGAGCATTTATTCAAATTTCTGAAATTCACGCACAACCTTATTTGTCCATTTTTATTCTTTACTGGCACTAAATTTCCCTCCCAATTCAAATATCTGATAAGAACAATTATCTTAGAATCCAATAGTTTTTTCACATATTTTCCAATTACAAGCAGTAAGATTGGGTTCACATGCCTCAATTTATGCCTAACGGGTTTTTTGCCAAGTTTCAGAGGAATTTTATGTTGAATTATGTTGTTGTCATAGGTTTTAAGATCCTCATATGACCATGCAAAAATATCAACAAAATCTTTCATAAGGTCTACATACCCTTTCCTTTTCTCATCAGATAGGGATTTTGATAACTTGACCATCTTTGGTTTTGTAGAACTCCCAATATTGTATCTCACAATATTATCTTCTAAGGATTGAAATGTAGGATTTATTAGTGCATCATTGTTAGTAAAAAGTCTCTCTAAAGGTACTAAACCCTTAAGAATAAATTTATCTTTCAATTCTATGATATCATGGCTGCAAATTGTGTTATGTAAATAAGAATTTTCTTGACTTACCTCCACACCATCATCTTTCTCTATATGAGAAGCGAAAAATCCTTCTACTCACTCCAAGGATATTTTGATTTCCTGGTCATCATTAGAAACCCACCAATGCTTGACATTATTAAGAACTAAAGTTCTATGCCTCATTTCAATTTTGTATCTCAGTTACGAATCAACAGGAGTTCTAAATCCACTATATTCCAATTCTAAGGAATCCTCCATTTGATTATCACTTCTTGGAATGAAAGTATTATTGAACGCTACAAATAAATTTTCAATTAAATCCCATAACTCATTCTTGTGTAACTTTAAAATTTGTTGCTTGGCCTGATAGACATTGTTTACCTATTGAATGATTAATTCAGAATCACCAAAGACAGTGAGACTAAATATTCATATTCTTGATAGCTCTTAACCCCATAACTAAGTCCTCATATTCTACAATATTTTTTGTGGTCTCAAATGTTACTTTTTTTAGCAATAATGGAGATTCTTGAACTTTAAAACTTTTATCAATGATATGTTGAGGACTTGTAACAAATGACAATTCAATCACACGCAATAATTCATCCATAACACAAGATGTACCCTGGGTAAAATCCTCATAACAAAGAGGATGAAAAAACCCAACAATTCTTCAGAGAATAACAGATAGATTGCAAAGAATGAATTTTACAACATAAGCAGATTGCCTGATAAGAGAGAACACACAGCAATAGAGAAGAGAGATCCATTGTTACAATTGTTGTAAACTTTCCATATGCCTAGCATATTAATAACAAGCCACAATGATTGCCATACAAACCCTAGTGATTATTGCATGAGAATTATCCACACATGCATTACAATTTCTAATTGCCTTTTTCAAATAATCAATTCATTCATTGAATCTTCATCATGCACAACTAATGCGCCATACCTTCAATCGTGGATATTAATTGATAATTAAGTGGCATTGGAGTGAACTCAATCTCTAATTGAATATTGATCACTTAGTTAACAAGCTAACATAAGTGTCATAGTGCAATAACTAAAGTGTCACATACAACACACTTTCTTTAACTAAAGTGTCGTCCATTGATTAACTGAAGTGTCTCCTATTAGTCTAACTAAAGTGTAAGCACTTTAGTTAACTATTCCATATTTCTTTAATCATGTAGTTAACCATTATTAATTGAATCTTGCTGATTGATGAACATTGAGCTCTTATTTACTTAACGTAATGTTGATCACTAATAGTTCTTTTGATGCTTTAATTAAAACATTGATTGAGGCATTCATATTTAATGGAAGCTTTATAACTTGAGTTCACTTTGAATTATCATTCTCTCCTAACCTATTTATTGCTTATCTCTTTATCTTATTGCATGGTCTTTGTTTAATCATTTATCATATCATATTATACTCGGAAGAATTGACACACATACTGATGGTCATGTGTATTACCCCGGAACATGTAGTCATATGCTAAAGTAATTCACTCTAGAGGTGAACAGTCTCTAGAGGATACTTAATAGCTTTATCCATCTCGAATGACCATGATTAATAATACATGACATAGTATAACCTCATGACTTGATACAACACAAATCATAGCTTCGTACAACACAAGCTATATAGTCTTGATACAACACAAGACTCCATAACTTAATACAACATAAGTTCTTGAACTTAATACAAAAAAAGTTCCACACTTGATACAACACGAGTATATGACCTTGATACAACACAAGGTCTTGATCTTAATACAACATAATATCATAGCAAATGCATATCTCATGACCTCAACATCCTAACTTGATACAACATGAGCTCTTAACTTAATACAAAATACGTTCCATACTTGATACAACACAAGTCTCATGGAAAGTTTTTTGAAATTTATACAACATAAGTTCCGGACTTGATACAACACAAGTCTCATGGAGAATGACTCATGATATTGTACATTTAACATCAAATTCTATCTTATACAACATATTAATGACATAATTTAAGGGGGACACAAGAACAATCCATGCTCATGACCCTTCTCTTAAATAAGACCCATCTTAGTACATCTTCCATACAACATTTTGCATATATTCATGATTTTGTTCTAGAATTCTACTACAACCTGAAACCTCACCATTTACATGTAGGATACATGTTTCAATGTCCTCCTATACTACTTGGGTTCTCATGATCGCAAATAATGTAAGCTAATTGTATTTATCCATATAAACTTATTTTCGCTCCTTTGAATACAGTGATTGTGGAATATGTGAGATCCATTTACAATGTCCCTCCTAGTTTCTTTGTCCATGTCCTGGATAGAAGCATACTGAAATTTGGAGGAATATCAACAACCACAATATCCATTATAACACTCTTCATAGGAAGCTCAGCAAGGCTAACAACTAAATATTTTATTATCCTTAAACATTTTACTACTTTGGAATCAAAATAATATAAATCGTGGTATGGTTTAGTAACATTCAATCCCAATGCTTCCATAATTACCTTGGGCAATATGTTATGAGAGGCACCATAGTCCAAAAGATAGTTGTGAAGCATTTTATCATGAATTGTAAGAGTAATAAAATAGGGTGAAGGAAATTTAGTCTTTCCCTCCATTTGAGGACTAAAATAATGGTAGGGTTCTCATCTTTTAGATTCACAATATATGAAGGGACTGAATCTATAAGAGGATGTAAAAATATGAGAATAGAATCCCTATAAAATTGTTTTTTCATTCATTCTACTAAAGGAATAGGGATCTTGATTCTGAGAATAGAATCCATATAAAATTGATTTTTCATTAATTCTACTAAAGGAATATGGATCTTGATTTTATTGATCTCATGTTACAAGCAAAACAAAGAGGAAGACTTATCAACCTCTTTGGCATCTACTAACTTGTATCTATTATTTTGTTGGCACTGCTTATTCTCTGGCCCCTTCACTGATATATGCTTGACTGGAACAGTAACCTTCTCATTCTATACTTGAGAATTCTTCTTTGGCCCATACCTTAAATCATACCTTCTTTGAGGACTTGCTTGAAGGATACTAGTTGAATGTTTAAAATCAGATGAACTATGTTCTACGGTATCTTCACATTATTGATTTAACATCAAAGAGTTTTCATTATCAAATTGAGTTAAATGAGAAAATGATTTCTCACCTTCAATATGATTCAATTCTTGACCAAATTCATCTATTTCAATTTCGTCAGGCTAATTGACTTCATCAACAAGATTATTTTGAAAATGGGGTTAAATATTCTTATCTTTGTTGTTTCTCATTTGTCTATATAAGAATTGTGGATTGAAATTTATCCTAAGTTAATTGGGATTTCTATTACCCCTTCTTGAATGGGTATGTTTTGATTCTTACTTTCTATTTCCATTTTTCCAGTTTTGTGGACATGTTTTTTATCATCTTAGTCATTTCTTCAATATTCCCTTCCTGAGATTACGACATAGATGCAATTGGGCCTTTCTCTTCCTTCTACTTCCTCCTATCTATGTCTCCAACATCTAACTTTACTATGAGGATTTATACTTCTACGATATTTGACACAAATTCTAGGGTAGCCTCTTGTATATTCACCTAGGTTACAACTCTCCTTTCTATTAGTACCAAGAAAATTCAACATCAAATGCATTAGCATAGGTAAGCTTAGTATAAGTATCGGTGGGATTAATTTTAGTAGGAATATTAAGGTACATTTTGTTGAATCTTTTGGTAAAATCGTAAACAAATTCCCCACTTTTCCTCTTTAAAAAACAAAATTCAACAATATAATACAAATAGTCCTTTTTGTCTCCCCACTATTTAAAAAATCTTCATCGAGCTTATCAATAGCAAAAATAGAATTAGGAGGGAGTTCTTGGAACCTTTTCCTAATTTCTCTATCTAAAATTAGAACAAACACTCTCATTCACACATTTGCATGTTCAATATTATGATTGCCTACAAAACTGTTAAATGTTGTTAAATGTTCCTATGTAGTAACTTCACCCTCTCCATTAAATCTTGGTAGATGTTTCAAGTAATCACCAGCAAGAAAAGCATTTAAGTTTTGAGGTAAAACTAGAGGTGCGTATCTAGCAGCAATAATGGCTTCCATTTTGTTAGGAGGGTTTTTTCCATGATAGAAAAGACTTGCAACTGAACTTGATAGGAAAATGATAAGTCGATGACCAACACAGACACTACAACCTTCTAAAAATCAACCTCTTCATATTTTTGAAACTCCTCTTTGACTCGTTCTAATGTTAGGGGATTAATGAAGACCATAAAAATTGTACTATCACTTTTAATATTACTAACTTGAGGTGAAGGTATAGAAAATAATTGAATTTGTTTCTTTTCCTCTTCTAAAAAAGGAGGCAAGTCTTTCACTAGGGTACTCAGAAAGGTGATTTCCTGCTCTAGGAGTTGAAAATTGTTTAAACATACATGAAGATGATGGAGTAGATTTTTGTCGAGCTCTAAATTCTTTGAATATCTTCTATAGATATGATTTAATTAAAAGGTTAGGTGACTGAGGATTTGCTTGTGTTCCAATCTTCTTCAGAGCCAAGACTTCTTTAGTAGAGTCTCCATGTGAAAGATATTTAGTCTATTTTAAAACAATAATATTTGTTCACCGTAAAAAACTAAGTCTATAATACACACCCAGGGAAAATATTTTGAATCTTTGTCCTTGACAATGGCACCAAAATATGTTAGCCCTAAGTTTAGGCACCTCAAATATTGCATGAGAGTATATTTTTGTTGAGCTCTAAATTATTTGAATATATTATCTAGATATGATTTAATTAAAAGGCTAGGTGACTGAGGATTTTCTTGTGTTCCAATCTTCTTCATAGCCAGGATTTCCTTAGTAGAGTCACCATGTGAAATATATTTACTCTATTCTGAAACAATAATATTTGTTCACCTTAAAAAACTAAGTCTGTAATACACACCCAGGGAAAATATTTTTAATCTTTGTCCTCGACAATGGCGTCAAAAGATGTTAGCCCTAAAGTTTTCACTAGACTATAAGAAAGAAAGCTTTAGGCACCTCATATATCGCATGGATTTGTTTAAAGTTAGATCGACTAGTTTGGGTAATGGGAGGAAACCCTCAAATGTAAATTAATGCAATACCTCACAGATCAAAAGCATGGAACTTGAAAATTGGACAACAAGATGAACATTAATATCAGAGAAGAAATAGAAAATAGAATGAATACATAAAGTTCACAAATTGATCACCTTCATATATTCATTAAGAAGAATACTTGCATTCAAAATGACATTCTGAAAGGAAACAAAAGATATTTTAATACCAATAACATACTATAGGAAATCACAATAATTACCTCACTATAATAGAATCTATGGTATGAAAGACAATAAAATCTAAGCAAAATGGTAATTGTATTCATGTAAGCAGAAATATAGTTTGGCTTACAAAAGTTTCATAATCTGACCATCAAATTGCAAGAATTTTTTATAGTGACACGTTACAGAGCAATACAATTTCTTCCCTTATAAATCTTCCCAAAACTTAGACTCGACCCTCAACCTCCAAACCCCCATTCTATCTTCTTTTCATTTTTTATAAACATAGAATACCACCTAGGACAAATATGAGAGCCCAAAATTATGGATTGAATATCACCTCATAACTAATAATAGTAATAATTCTTATTATAAGTTGATTTTATTATTTTGTAACATAAAATCGTAAATCCGTTTCTAGATCCACTTTCTTAGGCTTTACTTTGACTATGTTTGATTCTTTGATTTCAATCTCACATGAAACATTTATAAGACTTTGACACATACGAGCACATCTTACTGAGGTCCTTTGATAAGAGTATCCCCTTGATGGGCGTGCCAGAAACTCGAAATTTACAAGATAATGTAAAAGCTCTGCCTCCAAATCTTCTCGTAGCGCTTCTGCAATTTTTTGTATGAAGGTGTTGCTGCTGCAACTATTCCCCAAAAAAATTTATATTTTTTAGGACCCCCTTTTAAAATCCTAGTTTTTGCTTCTTAAGCATTTTGATTTTGAAATCCAACATTTATGGCTTGTTTTATCATGGGAAAAGGTTCAAGATTTTGATTTTTCACTAAGTCAGAAAGGTTCCTTTTAGCCGCAGCAGCGGGTGATTTTCAACTTTGGATTCGCTACAGCGGACGGCTTTTTGGTTTCATGCCGCAACAACGAGTGAAGTTTCAGTTTGAATATTGGGAGTGCTCCCGATTCTTTGTCCTGCTACAGCGAACAGTTTCTCAAGTCCACTGTCGCTATGAAGGACGGTTTCTCAGGTCCACTGTTGCTACGATGGCCGATCTTTTGGTTTACATTCCGTTTGATGTAATGAAGCCGCTACAGCGAGGGTTTATATTTCTTTAAGCGTCATTGGGTCAGCTTGTCCACCACATTGGAAGTTTTTTTGGTTTCGTGCCGCAACGGCGGGTGAGATGTCACGTCGAAAGTTGTAACTTCTTTCGATTTTTCTGCCCTGCCATATCGAATGATTGTTTTATAACTTTTTGTCGCTATGGCAGGCATGCATGCAAGTTTATTATCAGAACCTTTTCCAATTTTTTGAGACCCATTGCGGCAGATGCCTTTCCCTTTTGTTGTCACAATAGTGGAGAAATTTCCTCGTCAATGACCCGATCCTCATCAGGCCCACTTGGGCAGAGAAGTTTTAGTCTTGGAGCCGCTACGGCGGCTGTCATCTAGATTTTCTTGCCAATTTTGTTTTGACCACCGAACCGCAAAAGGAATGCAGGCAGATTGTTAGGTCTTAAGCCAATGGTTGTAGCTGTGTTGGGGTTTATCAAGTTGTTGTTGTCGGGGTTGTTCTTACTTTGACTTATCAATAATCACCTGATACGATATGTTTGGCATCAATGAATTTTGAGTCTTGCGCGTGCAGTTTTTTGTGCTTTACCTACCGCTTTAAAAGGTTTTAGCCTGTAGATGTCTATTTATACACCGTGCAGGGAGTAGGTAGGGTTTTGTGTGGGTTTAAAAAAAAGGGTTTTCCCTTGTATTTATTTAAGTTTCATCGTTTCCTTTAAGTTTAAACTCACCCTGGCCGCTCTACCTGCTCTCAGAGCCTTACCAGTCCGTTTGGAGGCATTTTTTGCCCACAGTCTGTTATATCATGATGAGCATACAGAGGCCAAGACCCACCTATGTAGGATTTTTGTTGCCAACATTGTACCCACTAACCTGCATCATGTTTGTCTTGACCCAATGGCCGAGGGAAGCAGGGTAATGCAGAGTACTAATGTTTGTTTTAAAATGGTTTGAATAGCATATCTTAGTCATTTATCTCGTTCGAGTGCATAAGTTGTTTAATCATGTAAATACTAAGACTTTGTCTGTGTTATTGTAGTCACCACTCATACCAGACATCATCCAAAAGGAGGCTAGATGAGCTCCCAGCCCATGAAGAATTCTTGAAGAAGTTGCATGATAGATTGAAGTAGGCTGAACTTGGAATCCAGTTGTGATGGTGATCAAAAGCGTAATTGCTCAAGATGCAGTAAGAAACTAATTTTTAGAAGATCAGCTTCGAGTAATTCCAGAAAGGATGGCTGACATAAAGACTCAGAAATCCAAGCATGAGGTCATGGTCTGATTCCTGGAACCAACAAAGTTTGAGATCATTGTTTTGGATGCTATGGCTTGGAAACAATTTATTACTGAGTTGACTAAGCTCACTTAAAGTGTTTTTGTCCTATTGACACATGGGAATATAATTGTAATATTTTGTATTTATAATCTTAATTATTGAGCGCACTAGAAGACAAATCTTTTGTAACCGAATGTTGAGGAAGCCCAAAGGGCAGGAGAACCAATAGTCATTGTGGAAATGTATAAAGAGAAGTAGAGACGAATGAAGAAAGGAATTTTCTAGTGATCTTATGTGAAATACTTTTTGTAAGAAGAACTATTTCTTTTTGTAATAAAGAAGGACTGAAATTCTGTTGGAGAAGGAGTTGTTTAAGTTTCAAATTCATGTTGTGTATATGGCTGGATATGGAACTATTTTTGCTTTAGCTTAATACGCAAATCTGTGAGATCGTTCTAAATTTTGGACTATTCTTATGTTGTGAATGATTTCATTTTCTTGTTATGAATCTTATGCATCCAATGAGTAATGAATGTTTTTAACAAACAATGAGCTATCTCTATGTTATTTTTCTACAGTGTTTATGTATTTTGAATTATATCAGCTATCTATAAAATTCTTTGTGCATAAAATATAGTACATTACTCATGCAAATAATCATCTTGCTCCCTGGGGATAGGTTAGATAGAAGTAGCTTAGCATAGTTGTTATTTGCTTTCTGTGATTTAGGAACAAAGGGATAAGACAGGAGGTAAGAACCTAGGCATCACATTGTGAAACCTTTACTTCCTAATCATCTGCATTTAATTTAGGCACTTTCATATCATTTACAAAACAATAAAACACACATGAATGGTGGACCGAGCCACAACCGATAAAATAAGAATCAAGCTCTCATTTAATTATACGGTAGTCGGGCCGCTAACCAAACAGATTCCCCACACAAAACAATAAACGAGCTAATTGGGAACGGTTATTAGGGAGAATTCCTACTGTCGGTACCTGGGATTTTCCAGGAATCAACATTTTTGGCACTAGAAGGAGGGCCGCCAGTGCATGGCTGGCTGAGGGAATCCATTTTCTTGAGAACATTCTATCGGTGACAGTTCTAAAACTAGTTTTCCCAAGAGACCCAGTCCTGAAAGAAAAGTTAATCTTGAGTTAGACATTCCATAATACCTTTATCCTATCTCTAACAAAGTAGTTGATCATTTAAGAAGAATCACAAGGTCATATGCAAAGAAACTTGGAGGATTGACGAATATACTTGACTTACCTAGAAGACAAGCTCGCTATAAAAGAACGCCCTTACATAGAAGATTAAGTGTTGGTGGGAGATTTTGAAGAGTTGGTAGATTTAACCTTGTAAGAAATTGTTCAACCTCTTAATCAATTAGGACCTGACTCTCCGCACTGTTCACCTTTTCATTCTCCTAAACAAATCATGGCCAGAAATGTCCCTCCAAATCATAATTCAAATCATCCTAATCCACTTGTTCCAGCTTGGAGGGATAGAACACCACTAAACTTGGCTCCGCCAGTGCATGCTTTGTCACAGAATTATGAAAATTCTTTGCCTATATTTGACATGGGGGAAGGAATATCTATGGATGACCATCTACATAGTTTTTTCCTAGATTTGGAAGCATTAGCAGTTGAACATGAGGATGTGGTGTGTAGGTTGTTTCCTCATACTCTCAAAGGTAAAGCAGCATCATGGTATTTTGGATTACAGGACAATTCAATTACAGACTGGGACACTTTCGAAAGAATGTTTAAAAACAATTTTTGTAGCCAAAGAACTACTGCTTCTTTGATGAAAGAACCATTAGCTCTAAAAATGGAAAAGAAAGAAAAAGTGAAAGATTTCAGTCAGAGATTTGTTGCTCACTTAAAAAATTTCAACGCGGCCATAAAACCCGCTAAAGAAACTCTGATTGAATACTACACTTCAGCTCTTGGCTCTGATATAGCAATGTTTGTCAAAACATCAGTGAAACCCTCCTTAGCAGAAAATTATGATGAAGCTGAGAAGATAGAAGTTGAACTTGAAAGTGTAAATAAACATTCTATGGAATCAGAGACTAGACCATTTAGTGGTGTAAAACCTATGTTGTTGACAAGACCCAAATATGAGCATTCTCATGAGTTAGAAAGTGTGTTCAAGATGGTACAAAATTCATCCAACAAGATTGTTGGCTTAGAGAAAGATAAAGAGGAAAATTCAGGAAGAAAGCAGTATAAACCCTTCTTTAAGAAAAGAGAAGAAAGTGGCCCATACCAACCACCAACACACAGTCCTTCTGTTATGAATATCATTGAAGTTGGCATCGACACCTTTTTTATATTTCATCAACAACCTCACTCTGAGAAGAATTTCTCGTAGTGGATTAATTCCATGACATTGGTTATAAATCAATTATTAGACTCTAAGTTAACAAAGCCTGAGGTTGAATATGAAAAGGTTCACGAATCAGGGGAAGCACCAGAGGATACTACCATGGTCTTGTGGGATTGTGCACCTATGTTGGGTTTAGAAGATGAAGAGATACAACTGTCAGATGTGAATGTCACAACTAGGAGCAAAGGTCCATTAATTGAAGATAACACATTACTACCCAAAATTAAAAGAATTTAGGAAAACATGAAGAAAGTCAGAAATAACACTCAGACTCAACTTATACTTGATTTAGTTATAACAAGGAAAAATGTTCCAACTGTTAGTAAGCCCGTGAAGGATGTTGAAAGCAAAGTAGAAGGTGTTAAGAAAATCCCAGCAGACCGTGAGATGGGGTATGATATAATAGAAGACATCAAGAAAACTAAGGCTAATATTTCTTTATTTGAGATGTGCAGTATACCCCAGCAGAAGAAGAAAATTTTGGAAGCCTTGAATCCACCAACCAGTAAACCCCATGGTTATTCCATCGGAAGAAGAAATCAGTGAAGCTAGTATCAAGGGAAATTCCAAATCCAGAGCATTACCATTTCTGCTTACATTTAAAAAATTTAATCATAATGTGCACAACTGTTTGGTAGACTCTGGGGCATATGCAAATGTTATGTCATTGTCGGTGTGTAAAAGGATAAATGGAAAACCCAAGCCATCTAATGGAAATATTATACAGTTGGACAGAACAACCATGAAGGTGTTAGGAGAAATGGAAGATGTGCTGATACATTTAGTTGCCAATGAAAAGGCATGCCAATTTATAGACATTATGGTAGTAGACATCCCTGAGGCATATGAACTGATTTTGAGCCGAGACTGGTCTGGGAAACTAGATGGGTATTTTGCAACTAACTAGTCTCATTTATGGTTACCCTATCAAGGCTGTCAAAACCATATTAAAGTAATGAGGGAACCACATATGAAACACAATGTGACACAACTGGAAGGGAAGAATGAGCCAATAAATTTTTCACCCTCCATTTTGGAAATCATTTCATTGAATTGGAACTGGGAAATTACTAAGCTGAAGAAATCGATAATGGATCAAATACACATCCCGATCTCCTTCATTTTTTGTGGGATAATAAAATTGATTGTAACATAGTTAGCTTAGTTTTAGATGTGGAAAGTAGCAATAGTTCAGTAGAATTAGCAGATAGGTTTTGGGTTTTATATTTTGATGGTTCAAAAACTCAGGAAGGATCAGGAGTTGGTTGTATCCTGATCGATCCAGAAAACAATAAACATTTTCTTTCTTGTAGATTAGAATTTGAATGCACAAATAACATAGGCGAGTATGAAGCATTAATACAAGGTTTAAAAAGGCAATTAAATTCAAGGTTAAAAATCTAAAAGTCTACGGAGATTATGAAATTATTGTTAAGCAAGTTCAAAATAAAATCCATTGTCTATCACCACATCTGAAAGGTTATCAAAATGAAGTGTGGGATATTATAATGAATTTCAATGCATTTAATATAGTCTCAATTCCTAGGCTAATAAAATGCAGCAGCTGATTTATTAGCTACTTCAGCTGCCAGGCTTGTTCCTACTAATAATTGGTGTTACATCAAATTGATTTTTAGGCCTATTGTACCAGACAACATCACCAATCTAAGAGTATTCAATGATGACCCACGGATATTATAATTTCTAACAAATGATGAGAATTTCAAAGGGGCTATAATCGATGACGAGGAGCATCAAGCAAATCTTCGAATTGGAAATTTCATACCCAAAGGAGTTAGAACTTTGGAAGGAATTTTTGGTCTGAATAACAAGTTTAGAATACCGACCAATGTCAAAACGCATAGTTCATCTATGCAAGTTGAGCTGGTAAATTTAGGATCAGAAGCTAAGCCTAAATATGTAAACTTGGGAAAGTGCTACTCACTCGAAGAAAGAAGCAAATTCATTAGCTTATTTAAATAGTACAAAGATGTATTTGCTTGGACATATGAAGATCTTAAGACGTATGACACCCACATTATACAACATGGTGTTCCAATTAAAGCGGGAGTTAATCCATTCCAGCAGCCGTTGAGAAAGATGCATCCCAAGTTAGAACCTTTGATTCAAAGCGAAGTGAAGAAGCTGCTTAATGCAAGAATTATTTTTAAAGTTAGACATTCGGAATGGGTTTCGAATTTGGTACCAGTGAGGAAAAAGTCTAGTGAGATTAGACTTTGTGTAGATTTCAAAAACTTGAATTGTGCCTCCGATAAAGATAACTACCTAGTCCCGCCCATGGAACATATATTATAGATGGTCTCAGGATCAGAAATATTCTCTCTGCTAGATGGGTTCTCATGCTACAACCAAGTGTTGGTAGTATAATAAGACCGACTGAAGACCACTTTTAGAACGAAATGGGGGACTTTTGTGTATAGAAGGATTCCCTTTGGTCTTATCAACACTGGAGAAACTTTCCAAAGGGCCATGGACATATATTTCTGCGGCTTGATTGGCCGCAGCATGGTATTTTATTTGGATGACGTTACGGTCTTTTCCAAGAAAAGAGAAGAGCATGTGTTTCATTTAAAACAAATTTTCGAACGCTGACGGAAATATGGTATCTCTTTAAATCCAATGAAATGTGTGTTTGATGTATTAGAAGGAAATCTTTTGGGTCATATAATTTCTAAGAAGGGGATCTCCATAGACCCGGAGAGGATTAAAGCTATAGCCCAGATCCCTTTGCCCCACAATAAGAAAGGAATGCAATCTTTTATGGGGACCATAAACTTTGTGCGAAGGTTTGTACCCGATTTTGCTCAAATAGTCAAACCTTTGCAACAAATGATCAAGAAAAGTGTTGAGTTCAAATGGATCGACTTAGAGAAAGGTGCCTTTGACAAGATTAAAGCAGCAATAGCTCATGCACCCTCTCTCAGAAGTCCAAATTTTGAGAAATATTTCATCTTATACACTTTTGCCTCAGACAACTCATTAGAAGCAGTGCTTACGCAGAAAGAAGAAGGGGGGGATGAGTACCCCATATCATTCATGAGCACTAGATTACAAGGTGTTGAGTTGAACTATCCCACTGTCGATAAATAAGCATATGCAGTTTTTAAAGTGATAAAGCAATTCAAACCATATATACTGAATAACAGAACCAAAGTTGTTGTGCCTCACCCGACAATCCACAATCTTTTTGTACAGAAGAAGATAGGAGAGAGAAGAGCAAATTGGGTCACAACCTTGCAGGAGTATGACTTGGAATTTAGACCAGCAACTATCATCAAAGTACAAGGACTTTGTAAACTAATGGTTGAAAGTTAGGGTAATTAAGAAAATGGATGGGAAAATGAGACTGAACTACATATGATAGATGTGTGCCCCATATTTACAGCCCCAGAAACTTGGTATAGAGATTTAATACACTATCTCTAACAGGGGTATTTTCCTGAACATTGGAATTCCAAGCAGAGAAGAGAATTACGCTTAAAGTTTGTGTCTTATCAGATAATAGACAGTGTTGTTCAAAAAAAACTATGATGAAGTTTTTCTCAGATGTTTAGAAAGAAAAGATGCGGCCAAAGTCGTGAAAGAATTGCATGATGGCCCTGCAGGAGGTCATTTTTTAGGAGACACTACAGCATATAAGATTGTAAGGGCTAGATACTATTGTCCAACTTTGTTTAAATATGCTCATGCTTACATAAGGAAGTGCGGTACATGTCAAAGGAGCGATGGAAGGCACGCAAAGGAAGCAGGGCCTTTAAAACCAATTATTATTTCCAAACCTTTCGAGCAATGGGGGATTGATATTATCAAAGAGATTAATCCAAATTCTTCACTACAACATAAGTACATCCTCACGGCCACAGATTATTTTACCATATGGGTGGAATCTATCCCGTTACGGAAAGTAATCGAATATGCTGTGATAGAGTTCTTGCAAGACCATATTATGACCAAGTTTGGGGTTCCAATTTCCCTGGTCTTTGATAACGCATCTTATTTTTCGTCAATCAAGATTACTACATTTGGTAATGAGAATGGAATTAAATTACATTATTCTGCTAACTATTATCCACAAGGTGAAAAAATATCCTATATTCGTAATTTTATTTTTCATAGAGGATTCCTCTCCCCGGCGGAATGAAGCGAGGCGTTTCAACACGGCTAGGGCCTAAACCCTAGCCGCCTTCATTCTAGTTCTTTGTTTGCAGGGGCGTGGATCATCTGTAGCAGCCGAAGGGTTTACTGAGTTGGGTCGCGGATCGGCGTATCTGAGCGTTCATTACATGCGTTTTGGAGCAGTGGTGTTGGCTCCTGTCTTCTGGTGGTCGCTGCCGTGCTACGATGGCCCCAAATCTGATTAATGAGATGGGAGAAGATCCATTGGAAGCTTTCAAAGCATTAGTCCGTTCGGCAGGACCTAAATCCAAGCCTTCTCTCTCATCTAAGTTTGTTAAGAAGATGGAGGAGATCCCTTCTCTGGAGCTATCTCCAGAGGAGCCTTGCAATCTTGCCCTCCTTCTAGTAGAAAACGCCCTCATTGGAAAGTTTACGGGGTTATGGCCTAGCCCCAAATCAGTGGAGGCATGGATGGAAGACCGTTGGAAGCCACTAATGCATGGAATCATTTCTCTGCATGCAGTAGGCAGGGGTTTTTTTGTCTTCAGCTTCTCGCGGAAAGAGGACCGTGATTTAGTTTTTAGATCTGGACCCTATTTCATGGGGTCGAGGGGGCTGTTCTTAGCCCCATGTACTCTAGATTTCAATCCTGGAGCTGAGATCACCGCAGCCCCTATTTGGGTTAGGCTGCCTCATCTTCCCTTACATCTCTGGGGGAAAGGATCTCTGGAGGACATTGAAAATAAGCTTGGGCGGTTCCTGGACAGTGCGGAGCCGAAAGGGGACCAATTTACCTGCGCTCGTATTTGTGTTGAGGTTAACCTCAAGAAAGGAATTCCGGAAGCCATTCAGCTCTCCCTGGGAGAATGGTGCCATATCCAAGAGCTGGATTACGAGCATATACCTTCTAAGTGCCTCCAGTGCCATGCTTATGGTCATTTCACAAAAAGCTACCCCAAAGCCTCTGAGGATGCGGGACCAGCCAAAGAAGGTTATTTTCAACCAGTAACTAACCGGTGAAGGGAGCCATCCCAGGCCTCGAAGGCCACTCATTCAGTAGAGGCAACTCTAGAAAATAAAAACAGCTTTGATGCGCTGAAGGAAGATGAAGTCCTAGATCCAGAAGCAACAGCAGTTAAGGAAGATCCTCCGGCAGATGAAAGCCTTCAGGCTCCCGCACCCCCAGAATCAGTAGTAGCAAGGGAAATTCAGGCTTCAGATCCTAAACCCTCTACCCCAGCAGGCCTGGCTGTTTCAGTCCCCTCTAGTGGCTCTGTGGAAACTTCTGAATCTGAATACATTTCAGTCCCGTCTCCACCCCTTACCCGAGGGCGAAAGTCCAATAAGGCGCGTAGAGAAAAGGAGGAAGCCTCCAGCATCTCTTTAGGTTCTCAGAAAAAGTCGGATCCTTTCTTTAAGGGGCATTCATCCCACTCGGTTTAATGCTTTGCTTCTATCTTCTACTTTGCTCACAGTTTGTGAGAATTTACTCATGTAAGCTTTTTTTGTCATTTTCTCGAATTAGCTCTAGACGCAGATGGGATTTGTCTCCCAAGACTTTCACAAGAAGGTTGGCAGCACTGTTAGAGGTCACCAAATTTCTTCGGTTTTGTAACTTTCTGATTCTGGCTTGCCAGAATGCCGATTAATGCAACATAACCGTTCTTGTTAAAAAAAAAACTATTATCCACAAGGTAATGGGTTAGTTGAATCTACTAATAAAAATCTCATTAGGATTCTAGAAAAGACTGTCATGGAGAATCAAAGAAGTTGGCATGTAGTTCTTCCTAATGCACTTTGGGCTGATCGAGTTACACCCAATAAATCCTTAGGTGTATCACCCTATACCTTAGTTTATGAAAAGGAAGCTATCCTGCCCCCTAATATTTTTTCCTTCTTCTCAATTATCCCAAGCGTGTAGAGGGTCTAGTAGTGAGGTTTTGCAAGCCCGAACTAATACACTGCTGAAATTAGAAGAGTCTAGATCCAAGTCCAAGGAAAGGTTTAAGAACCAACAAGAGATTGTGAAAAGATGGTTTGACAAGCACAAGTCCAGGCATAAAGAGTTTGAAGTAGGAGATTTGGTTCTGAAGTGGGCTCACCTGCATGATGAAAAGGGTAAGCACACTAAGTTTCAACATTTATGGATAGGCCCTTTTCAGATTGTAGAAAATCTAGGCCCCTCGACATACAAGTTACAAGATTTGTAGGGGTGGGAAGAGAATCTACCAGTCAATGGTTTGGTTCTCAAACCTTATTCTACTTAATGCTTTTGAAGTTTTTTGTACATAAATAAACCTTTGGTTTTTGCTTCATTTCTTCTATGGTTAGTTTTCCTTATTTACATTTTCTTTCTTAGAGTCTGATTTATTTCAATTTGTTTATTTGCTTTATTTTCAGTTTTCAAATAAACCAGCACAACCTTTGACGTTTGGAGGACATTGAAATTTTGGGAAAACTGCAAATATTTTGAATGAAAGACTGCTTACTAAATATACATGTATCATAATTATGATTCTTTAAGTTGATAGACTATCTAAAAAGGAGGATATGAACACATTGAAGTCTTGTTTAACCCCTGTTAAATAAATAAGGTAAGAAGAGTCTAGAACACTATTTTGGGGCTCCATCCAATTAACAATAAGATCTGTTCTAGGAAGCTAACAACAAAGGACCCATGGAAAGGAATCAGAGTGGATAGGTGTATGGTATTTAAAATGATCCCATGCCATAAATCAAAGCCAAAAGGCTTAAAAGAGTCAAATCTCCCAGAAAGAAAGCATACATCAAAAGACATACTGAATAAAATCAGTAATGGATATGATTGCTTAGAGGTTCTTCTTCGTCCGTGAGCTGAAAGAAAACTATCTCTTACACAAAAGGACACTATTGATGGAAGAACCTAAACCAAATTTCAAATGAAAGAAGCAATCTGGGAAGACTCAAAAGGAAAAAAGTCCAAAAGCATCAAAAGAATGCAAAAGGCATGGGAATTAGGAACAAACGAATATGCACGTCCACATTATGTTACGATCATGTGGTGTCTGAGCTAGAAGCAATCCAAATGCAGAAGTAATTGAACCACATATCTTGGCCTTGGAAGAGTTATCGGGACTTTGAAAACCTGGTTACCCTACCCTAGTGGACTATAATCAATGTTAAAGTTCTAAATCTTGCATTCCTGGAAAGGTCTGAACATCTTAAAGAAATCTTAAAATTTTGGGAAGAGTTGATTTAACAGAATACCATGAAGCAGCTTTTGGTCTTAAAAGTCAGCTTTTTCCAAAGATCAGTGTCCACCAGCCAATCGCCAATTGTTGCTACTGAAACTATTCCCCAAAAAAATTATATTTTTTAGGACCCCCTTTTAAAATCCTAGTTTTTGCTTCTTAGGCATTTTGATTTTGAAATCCAGCATTTATGGCTTGTTTTATCATGGGAAAAGGTTCAAGATTTTGGTGTTTCACTAAGTCAAAAAGGTTCCTTTTAGCCACAGTAGCGGGTGATTTTCAAGTTTGGAGCCGCTACGGCGGACGTCTTTTCAGTTTCGTGCCGTAACAACGGGTGAAGTTTCAGTTTGAATATTGAGAGTGCTCCCGATTCTTTGTCCCACTACGGTGGACAGTTTATCAGGTCCACAGCCACTATGGTGGCTGATCTTTTGATTTACATTCCGTTTGATTTAATTAAGTCGCTATAGTGGGGATTTCCGTTTCTTTAAGCGTCGTCGAGTCAGCTTGTCCGTTGTATCGAAATTTTTTTGGTTTCATGCCGCAATGATGGTGATATGTCACATTGAAAGTCAAAAATTCTTTTGATTTTTCTACCCCTCCATATCGGATGATTGTTTTATATCTTTTTGCCGCTACGGCGGACATGCATGCAAGTTTATTATCGAAACTTGTTCTGATTTTTTGAGACCCACTGCGGTGGATGCCTGTCCCTTTTGTTGCCGCAACGGCAGAGAAATTTCCTCGTCGATGACCTGATCCTCATTAGGACTACTTGGGAAGAGAATTTTTAGTCTTGGAGCCACTACGGCAGTCGTCATCCAGATTTTCTTGTTGATTTTGTTTTGACCGCCGAGCCACAAAAGGAATGCGGGCATATTGCTAGGTCTTAAGCCGATGTTTGCGGCTATGTTGGGGTTTATCAAGTCGTCGTTGTCGGGGTTTTTCTTACTTTAACTTATCAATAATCGCCTGATACGATATGTTTGGCGCCAATGGATTTTGAGTCTTGCGCGTGCGATTTTTTGTGCTTTACCTACTGCATTAAAAGGTTTTAGCCCATAGATGTCTATTTATACATCGTGCAAGGAGTAGGCAGGGTTTTTTGTGGGTTTAAAAAATGGTTTCCCCTTGTATTTCTTTAAGTTTCTTTGTTTCCTTTAAGTTTAAACTCACCCTGGCCGCTTTACCTGCTCTCAGAGCCTCACCAGTTCGTTCGGAGTCGTTGTTTTCCCACAGTCTGTTAGATCATGATTAGCATACAGAGGCTGAGATCCACCTGTGCAGGGATTTTGTTGCAAACATTTTACCCACTAACCTGCGTCGTGTTTGTCTTAACCCAATGGCCGAGGGAAGCAGGGTAATGCAGAGTACTGATGTTTGTTTTAAAATGGTTTGACCAGCATATCTTAGTTATTTATCTTGTTCGAGTGCATAAGTTGTTTAATTATGTAAATATTAAAGCATTTTCTATGTTATTGCAGTCACCACTCATACCATACATCATCCAAAAGGAGGCTAGATGAGCTCCCATCCCATGAAGAATACTTAAAGTAGTTGCATGATAGATTGAGGGAGGATGAACATGGCATCAAGTTGTGAAGGTGATCAAAAGTGTAATTGATCAAGCTACAGTAAGAAACTGCCTTTTAGAATATCAGCTTTGAGTAACTCCAACAAGGATGGCTGACATAAAGACTCAGGCATCCAAACACGAGGTCACGGTCCAATTCCTGGAACCAACAGAGTTTGAGATCATTGTTTCGGATGTTGTGGCTTGGAACCAATTTATTATTGAGTTGAATGAGATACTTAAAGTGTTTTTATCCTATTGACACATGGGAATATAATTGTAATATATTGTATTTATAATCTTAATTAGTGAGTGCACTAGAAGACAAATCTTTTATAACCGAATGTTGAGGAATCCCAAAGGGCAGGAGGACCAAGATTCATTGTGAAAATGTATAAATAGAAGTAGGGTCAAATGGAGAAAGGAAGTTTCTAGCGATCTTATGTGAAATACTTTTTGTAAGAAGAACTATTTCTTTTTATAATAAAGAAGGACTGAAATTCTGCCGGAGAAGGAGTTGTTTAAGTTTCAAATGCATGTTGTGTATATGGCTAGATATGGAACTATTTCTGCTTTAGCTTAATACACAAATCTGTGAGATCGTTCTAAATTCTGGACTATTCCTATGTTGTAAATGTTTCATTTTCTTGTTATGAATCTTATGCAGCCAATGAGTAATGAATTTTTTTAACAAACAATGAGCTATCTCTATGTTATTTTTCTGCTGTGTTTATGTATTCTGAATTATATCAGCTATCTGTAAAATTATTTGTGCATAAAATACAGTACATTACTCA
This sequence comes from Pseudotsuga menziesii, assembly GCA_001517045.1. Lineage (NCBI taxonomy): Eukaryota > Viridiplantae > Streptophyta > Pinopsida > Pinales > Pinaceae > Pseudotsuga > Pseudotsuga menziesii. The sequence goes on from LPNX010827094.1 coordinate 72,396, forward strand.
TGCAAATAATCATCTTGCTCCCTAGGGATAGGTTAGATAGAATTAACTTAGCATAGATATTATTTGCTTTCTATGATTTAGGAACAAAGGGATAAGATAGGAGGTAAGAACCTATGCATCACATTGTGAAACCTTTGCTTCCTAATCATCTGCATTTAATTTAGGCACTTGCATATCATTTACAAAACACTAAAAACACACATAAACAGTGGACCAGGTCGCAACTGGTAAAATAAGAATCAAGCTCTCATTTAATTCTACGGTAGTCAGGTCGCTTACCGAACGGATTCCCCACACCAAACAATAAATGAGATAATTGGGAATGGTTATTGGGGAGAATCCCTATTGTCGGTACCTGGGATTTTCCAAGCATCAACATAAGGGCACTACTGGAAATTTTGAAAGGCTTCCTATAGTTAACAGTTCAACAATTGGATTCGATAATGATACAAACTAATTCCAAAATATCCTGCCATTTACCTTATAAATGACTTCGACCAAAAATTGAAATGCTTACCTAAAAACATTCATATTTGTAGTTTATGTAGAGTCTTGATCAAGAATGCTATATACTACATCCTCCATATAAATTTCACCATGGAGATCCAAGAAAACAATTGTCTTCCTTTTTTTGATGTCATGGTCACTTCAGAGGAGGACAATCCCCTTGCTCACCAAGTGTACCAGAAGAATACCCATACGGATAAGTATGTACATGCTAGTTCACATCATCCCCTTTCTCAAAATTTAGGAATTTTGCACACACTTGCTACATGAGCTGTTAGAATTTATAATAAAGAACACCTTGAGGATGAACTTAGCCACCTATCTAAGACCCTCCTAGACAATGGTTATGAGAGAAGAGATATTATGAGATCCTTTAGGAGGGAAAGGAGGGGAATGAGCATAAATAATAAATATCATAACACTCGATAAGGAGGCATGGGAAGGGATTTCCTCCCATTATCCAAGGAATGATAGAAAAAATTGCTAAAGTATTAAAAAGAAAACGGATAAAAATAATATTTTGCACACCAAACTCCCTTAGAAACATGTTGGACAAAGCAAAATTCCCAATTGACCCAAAGCAAAAGAAAGGTCTTTATTCGATCCTTTGCTCATGTGGTGAGGTGTACATAGGTGAAATAGGCCGGTCGATAATGATAAGATCGAAAGAGAAATGTGCAGACACCATTCTTTGTGCATAAAATACAGTACATTACTCATGCAAATAATCATCTTGCTCCCTAGGGATAGGTTAGATAGAATTAACTTAGCATAGATGTTATTTGTTTTCTATGATTTATGAACAAAGGGATAAGATAGGAGGTAAGAACCTATGCATCACATTGTGAAACCTTTTTCTTCCTAATCATCTGCATTTAATTTAGGCACTTGCATATCATTTACAAAACACTAAAAACACACATAAACGGTGGACCGGGTCGCAACCAATAAAATAAGAATCAAGATCTCATTTAATTCTATGATAGTCGGGTCGCTAACCAATGTATTCCCCACACCAAACAATAAACGAGATAATTGGGAATGGTTATTGGGGAGAATCCCTACTGTCGGTACCTGGGATTTTCCAAGCATCAACATAAGGGCACTACTGGAAATTTTGAAAGGCTTCCTATAGCTGACAGTTCAACAATTGGATTCGATAATGATACAAACTAATTCCAAAATATCCTGCCATTTACCTTATAAATGACTTCGACCAAAAATTGAAATGCTTACCTAAAAACATTCATATTTGTAGTCTATGTAGATTCTTGATCAAGAATGCTATATACTACATCCTCCATATAAATTTCACCATGGAGATCCAAGAAAAAAATTGTCTTCCTTTTTTTGATGTCATGGTCACTTCAGAGGAGGACAATCCCCTTGCTCACCAAGTGTACCAGAAGAATACCCATACAGACAAGTATGTACATGCTAGTTCACATCATCCCCTTTCTCAAAAGTTAGGAATTTTGCACATACTTGCTACACGAGCTGTTAGAACTTATAATAAAGAACACCTTGAGGATGAACTTAGCCACCTATCTAAGACCCTCCTAGACAATGGTTATGAGAGAAGAGATATTATGAGAGCCTTTAGGAGGGAAATGAGGGGAACGAGCATAAATAATAAATATCATAACACTCGACAAGGAGGCATGGGAAGGGATTTCCTCCCATTATCCAAGGAATGATAGAAAAAATTGCTAAAGTATTAAAAAGAAAACAGATAAAAATAATATTTTGCACACCAAACTCCCTTAGAAACATGTTGGACAAAGCAAAATACCCAATTGACCCAAAGCAAAAGAAAGGTCTTTATTCGATCCTTTGCTCATGTGGTGAGGTGTACATAGGTGAAATAGGCCAGTCGATAATGATAAGATCGAAAGAGCAATGTGCAGACACCATTCATGGAAGAATTAAGAAGTCAGTTGTAGTTTAGCATTCATCAAGGATAAACCACCATGTATTTATTGAAGAAGCTAAGGGCATAACACTTGAGGATCACTAATAGGAGATGCGTATGTGGAGCAAATGAAATTGAGAAACATCCAAAAAATTTCAACAAAGAAGATGACCTCATCTTAAGTGGAACCTGAAAACCTATTATTCATTCCCTAAAAACTAATTAATTAGGATTCACATAGTAAAAAATAATAATCTTCAATTTAATTAACTAAAATTAATAATAATAATAATAATAATAATAATTAAGAATCAAATAATAATATGTTCAATTAAGAATTAAATTTAAGATTTACTCCTTAAATTAATAAAAATATATATAAATTATATATAGAACTTTAGAAAACAAACATAAAATTAATCAAAGAAAGTTGTAAACAAATATAAATATTTAAAAAATGATAAATTTAAAACCATTTAAAACTTTTTAAAATTATAAATAAAACAAATAAATTTAAAATAAATAAAAACTTTCATCTTAACTACTCACCCACTATCGGATTTCAACCTTCTTGAGGTCAAAACCAATAGTTAAACAAATGTAGCTCCTTAAAGTTCCTTTGCGACATTCTTTCTCCTAAAGATGGACTCAACTTTGTAATCTGAAATGTGTTGAGCTTGGAAAAACTCCACATTGGTCTCCAACACTCCATAAAGATCCCAAGGTTATCTGGTGGTTGATATTTTTTCTTATCTTGTAACTATTTCCTCTTCAAATCCCTATTCCTCTTGAACAACTTCTTATTTTGTTCGTGCAATTTGTTCTTCTTCTTTAATGTTAATCGAGCCCAAACACATAACTTATAATGTTTAGTAATTAGTTTATCCAACCTTTTCTTAATATTTTATCCATCCTTTTTCATTGTAATATTTCCATGCTTTAGGTCCTCATTTAACTCCTTATATTTCTCCAGTCTTCTCTGGATCTTTTCCAACTTCTTGATTTTTTCCTATTTTGGTTGTGGTCTGATAACAAACCTTTCCTGTATTACTGCTTCTTTAACACGTTCATTTTTGAACGGCTAAGAATCCCTATCATCTGAATATGGCATATTTTAAACATTTTGATTTGCTTGCTTAAAATTATTTGGGCAGGGTGAACCTAAAGCCGTTTCGTCTACCTCTTACTTTGTTTTAGAATCTGTTTAGTCACCATGATTGTTTCCAAACAATTCTATAAATTTACGTAACCTTTTCTCAATATTGTCAACATATGAGAAATAGTATTCTCTATCCTAGCATATTGTTCATCTTCCCCATTTGAAGCATCCTCAATGGTGATATATTATTTTTATTCAAAGAGGGATCCATAGAAGCCTTTGTATTAAGCCTAAACTTATTAGTAGCACGAGTGTGTGGCATTTTGAACATAGGCCCTTATAGTATTTTTTGTTTGGTTTTCTGAGAAAATTTCTTATAATTCTTCTTAATGGGTGTGTTATTGGAAGGCTTATCTATGTCTTGGCCTTGAAATTTATGTATAGACTCCACTACAGGTTCCTTAACAATTGACTCAGTCAATGTAAATCCTATTTTCATTCTTGTATATACCCTTTTAACTTTAGGAGTTGAAAACTTCTATTCTATAATAGAGTCTATATTAGCCTTTGTTATATTCGCTTCCTCAAATGCAATTATTCTTTTTCTAACCTTGGTTCTTGTTGCCATAGGATCTTCCTTCCATTCCATATTTAAGGACTCACCAGCAAGATTGTTAACGGTTTTAGGAGTCTTGGTTTTCCTAGCAGGGATCTCTACTTTAACTTCCTAAGTTTATTAACCTTCTACCTTGAAACCAGACCATACCAGGAAATGTTCCCATGTTCTCTATTGCTTGTTAATTTCTTCCATGATTTACATTAGTTTAATAAGTCTATGATGAAAAATACTATGTTTATGATACTCAGGATGAGCATGAACTCTAGCTGACATTTTGGTTAAACTTTTTAAGAAAAGGGAAGATTCATCCTTTTTCACTAAAAGTATCCAACAAAAATATCATATGGTAAACAAAAGTGATAGTATATCTACCTTCACAGGTGACACACCTCTGCACTTCATTCAACAAATATGTCCATTCCTCCTTCATCCAACTCCTAGGAATCCATTTTTTCCAATCAAGATCTTGATACTATGCTTTTAAGAACTAATTGTAATTTGCACCCATTGTGCTCTTATTTTTAAACCATCTTTCACTATATGTGGGTAAATTGGCAACAACAACAATGGACTCCTCTATTACCCCGAATGTTAAACCTATGAACTCCACTATGTGTCCATAAAATCTCTCTACAAATTCCTTTACAACTTCCTCATTAAAACCCTGCATCTTCTCGCATAGATGGAACCAACCTGATTTTTTGAATTTCTCAGCACAATCTAGAAAATCTTCCAACCATTCAATACCCTGAAATTCATGACATAGGACTTTTCCCCCTTTCTTTCCCATTTTTTTGCAAACTATTAACTCTGTAATTCTAACTTACTATGTTAGTAGTTGGAATGAAATTACAAAGAGAAACATTGATTTCAAACAGAGGAAAGGTATCATAAAATTCCCTCCTTTGCAATTATGATTTGGCATTCATGGAAATCATGTTAATAACAATCCATCATTACAACATTTGACCACATTATCAAACAATTCAAGAACGACACATTCCATCGTGATATGAAATGATAAGGCATATAAGTACTTAATAAAAAATATTTAAACCACTTCGTCGAATTTTAGGAAAAAAGACACATGACTTAATGGGTATACCTTGCAATGATTAAATGATGACACTATGGATTCTCTTGTCGAGACTTTGAAATTTCTGGTAGTTCCTCTTATGGATCAAGGTTAAGGTTTTTATACCAAAATGTAGAACTTCTGCTAGCACCTTCTTTGAGAATTTTGCACTTTTTCACTACCGAAAGTTGAAACTTTCAGTAGCAACTAGATCTTTTCCTAATTTAATTTTATAGTTTACAAAAGTATGACTTTGCAAAAAACACTTCTTGATGGGATTATGTAATCATGTAAAACTCTATCTATGACCACTTATTTAATAAAAAACAATACAAGCAAAACAAACATAGCTAAGGAATGAACAAACCAATTAACATGGCTCATAGGATGAGGTTAAAAGAAAAGTCACCAAAATTGTATAGGTATGGAAGAATATAATTTTTTTAGAATAACAACTTTAGGTGCTAACAAGTATCACCACTAACAATCAAGTGGAGCAATATGCACTATATATAGGTTAGAACATGCCACCACTCTTGGAATTCAATTGATCAATGTAATAGGGGACTCCTTTCTTATCATTACTTAGACAAGGAAAAGGAAAAATCTTACAAACAAAATTGTGGGAAAGCTCCAAAATCACATCAATAGGCTTCTACTATGAATTTTGCAAGCTCAATTATTCCATGTGCATCATGAGAATTACCAACAACCTAATAATCTTGAAAATGAAGCATCACAACTTCCCTATGGGAGTTCTAAAGGAAATGATGATCAAGTAATTTGGAGGTGAATCCCCTAAGGCCCCAACCTTTGAAACATGGGACAAGTAAGTCACCCTATAGCATTTAATTTGTTCATCAATTATTTCATTCTCCAAGGTATATATTTAATGCTCCCCATATCACATATTCCACCTTGCAAGGTTGTTGTAGGCCTGAGGAGAAGCCTCTAGACTCTCTGCATGGTGAAGCTTCCTATACAAGTTTGGATGAGATAGTGTTGGACTTATGGTTATAGTGAGAGGAGGGAGTGAATCAATATAAGATACTTTTTCACTTTAAAAATTAGTCACTTATTAAATAACTTCAAAACAATAAATATACACAAACTCAAATCACAATACACAAAATTTAACATGGAACCCCTTTCGGGAGAGAACCACAAAGATTATCTTCATAAATTCATGTAGGCACCAATCTATTGTTACAATGTTTGTAGTCACCAAACTACTGGAGACACCAATCCCCTCAAATGAGCACCAAATCAATGATATCTAAGCACAATTCTACTAGATACACCAATCTATTCAACTGAGCACCAACTCAATAATATGTAGGCACCAACCTACCAGAGACATCAATCTCCTCAACTAAGTGCCAACTCAGTAATGTGTAGGCATCAATATACTGGAGACACCAATGTCCTCAACTGAGCACCAAATCAATAATATGTAGACACCAACCTACTAAATAATCACATACAATACTACTAACATAATCACCTCAAAGATAATTTCATAATCAACTTTGATCTATTACACAATCAAACTCAGATCATCTCCATAATATTATTTTGATATGCTTCATAATATGCCTCCGACCTACTCTATAACCTTGCTCTAATATACTTCATAATATGCCTCTGATCTACTCCATAATCTACCTCTGATCTACGTCATAATCTTCTTCTAACCTGCTTCATAATCTACCTTTGATTTGCTTCGTAATTTGCCTCCAATCAACTTCATAATATACATAAAATCCTTACTTCCAAAGAGAATATCTCTGAAATTAAAATGAACAAATATCTGAAACTTGTACCCTAGGTAATTCAATATCTCTACTTCATATCCTCCAAGTTTCATTATCTGAAACACCCTAGAAAAAAAATTATAAATAAAAGACCAAACTAACATGTTTAAAGTCGATTTCAAGATCATTCTAAAACCCTAACTCCTTGAGTTCATATCTCTAAAACAGGCAGTGGCAGACAACCCATTTAACTATAAGAAAGAGAATAGACAACATGTGATTACAACTATGCATAAAGAATGATAACTCATTCATGGCACTCAACTTGTGGCCTATCAATGTTCAACATCCACAAGCTAAGTGGTTATGTTATTCATTGTTAAAGATCATCATTAAGTCATGGCAGTGAAGTTGGTTTCCTTCTCTAAATCTTGTTGGAGGAACAACGAGAATAAGAGGAACAACTATTGGAACAAGATGAATGTGAAATTTTATAAACCCTTAAACATATATTATTAACAACTTCTTATTTAATTATTCACTTCATATTTAAACAACAACACATATGCCAATCTAAACATTAAATAATTGAAAATACATTGTCTAAGTTATAATCCATAGAGAAAATCGAACAAAATATGCACCCTAGAAACCCCAATCCTTTAAGGAAAGCCAACAAATGTTTATCTTCTTATTATTATAGGATTTGTTTACAACAACACTACAATAATCCTCCATATAAACCCTCTAGATCTGGACCAACTCCTTAGAAAGACCTCTAGCCACAACCTATGGATTTCTGAGACCAAACCACACTAGATATGCCCCAAATCCTCTCTAGAAACTGGATAGATAAGCTCTAGATCCACCCTCGACCCCATAGACAACAAAGAAGTAACTCTCCCTTGGAAAAAGTATGATCTCAAACTTAGACTTGGACTACTCACTATGAGAGGAAACCCATATCTTGCAACTATGGTAATGAACTCTCACTCTAAGGATTATTTTATAATCTCACACTAATGCGAATACCATGGACCCAATAATGGACCCAATACCATAGGACCTCCAATACCATGGATCCTCTAATACTATTTGCATGAGGTGTTATAAACCCACATTTACAATATATGTCTAGGAATCACCTCGGCTCCTTCTATGTTGCTAGACACCCCCAACATAGAAGTACCTACCAAGCTACACAAACTAATAAGGAACAACTGTTAGAGATACACTTGGAACAAGTGGAACAACTATTGCAACAGGAATACTAGTATAGAACCTCAATTAAAGCCTAACTTTCAGAGATTGCTCAAATTCGCCAATGCCTTTCCCTTGTGTGCTCTTCTAGCATTACCCACAAACACACTCTATCTGATCTGCATCACCCACAAAATCCCATGTCTATGCCTCCATAATTATAGTTCCTGTAGCATGAAGGGAAAAATAAGCTATGCCCTTGGGGAAAGAGAAGGAGCTATTTTGCAAGTTCTGATAACAGAGACAAAAGGGGAGTAATTCCCAAGTTGTATTTACTCAATATACTATTGCTTCTCTATCTCTACATCACCCACACAAAAATCCGTTGTCTCTACATTCACATTTACAGTTCGTGTAACATGGACATAAGAAGAAGTTATTCCCTTAAGAACAAGAGGAGGAGCTCTTTTGCAAGTTTCCGTACTAGGGAGGAAGGAGAGTAATTCCCAAGCTATATATAAATTCTACTCAATATACTAATTATTCTCTAGATTCTTTTGTTTTTGGTTGAACTTATATTTACAACTCATGTTAACATTCTGATCAGGTGCTTCCAAAGTAACCGTTAGTTTGAAACTGCATCCACACAGGTTAAAGAAATCCTCGCCACTTGCTCTGTATTATCCTTGATGCATGGATCCATCCACAAGATCAGCATCCTCGTACAAGTATCGCCCCACTCAGAAAGAATAAGGTTCAAAATTTCTATAACCCTTAATCTCTTCTCATGGTGCCTGCCCTTCTTTGTCACATATCTCATCGAATTGTGTCTAGAAAGCAACTCTCATGACATGAAGTTGAATGCAAAATGTCAGTCTTGTCCCATATGACACCGTCGATAGAACATTATAGTGTCATGTAGTCGGATGTGCTTGTGATATTCATGAAATCTAGAATGTCTAGATCTCTTAACTATAATCTTGTTGAAAAACGTCTTCGGTGTCCTATTTGTTCTTTGTAGCTAAGCTTTGTAATGAGAATGCTACTGGAATTTATGTAATTATATATGTAGTCATTTTTTCTATCACAGTGCATGTGTTCTAGGTTGTATGCTACGTCTATTGCAATTTACATTCGGAAAATCCAGGAACATAGGATAATGAATCTGGGAACCTTGTTGCCATGTAGGTATTCTTTGAGTCTTTATCCATGGACGTATTCATAGCCATCATTGCAGAAAAGCTAGATCTATGGCGCGATTGTGTTCTCAAGTGAAATGCTTGTTTTCTTTTAATGTAGATTTTGATAGTTAATATGTAATATCCTAAAGGTAAGCCTCAAACATATGTGATTTTGTTATTGTTAATGTGGAAATAGGTGCTTGGACCATTGACTATGAACATTATCACTATTATATTATTATTATACTTACGTATAACTAAATAATAGCTTAACATGGACAGCAACATTGTTGGGGGTCTTGGGATTCCACATGTGAAGGGTTTGGGGTTAGGAGTGGTGGCTCCCATTAAAAATAGTCTAGTCTTCATAATTTTGTTATTATTGAACCTTGGTGGTCCTAATCTATCTAATCAACACTTTGCATGCACCCATGCAACCCTACAACCTTGCAATCATGCACCATGCACCTAGCACTCCACTGAACTGGAGTAGCTATTAGACAGTTGAAGTGAGATTGGTTAATTGGAGTTGTCCTTAGTTAATTAGAGTCTAAGGTCAGTAGTTCTTAGTTAATGAGATGAATTTAAGTCATTTTAAGTTAATTTTGGCATCTTTGGGTCAATTCAAGTTATCATGAATGCATGGGAGTGAATTTTGGAAAATTCAAGTCAATGGGTCAAATTTGAGTTACCTTCAGGCAAGAGGAGTAATTCATGGGAGATTAAGAGTCAATTAAGGTAGATTGGATCCAACTTTGATGGATTTGAATTAGTCATATACCGAGAGTGTCTTTTTCAATGTTCTATATTCAATATCAATGGATTTAAGTAACTTGATTGAGAACTTTAATGAATCAGTCATCGGTTTTTGGAATCCCCAGTGATTGGGAGTCCTTCCTTGGTGGTATGGAGTCCATCTCTTGGAACCATTTTGAAAGGGTCTAAGAGGATTCAAATTGATCCAGAAGTCACTCATTCATTCATTATTGAGTTTGTTGGTCAGTGCAAAGGTGTATCTCACAAGAATTGTGAATTCCAAAGAGGGATTTGGCATAGGAATTTGCACACATTTTGCACCAGTTTGTTTTGTAGGTTGTGGAAATATCGTGAGGAGAAGTTAGTGAGTATTGGAGATCCATTCTCCATTGATTTTGAATGATCTAATAGGAGTTTGAAGTAGTTATTTAGCATCTATAAGGTCAAGAAGGGAGATCTATTCTCCATTGGATTAGAATACCCTAGTAGCGGTTTGAAGGGTCAAGAAGCATTGTCCATAACTTTTTCTAGCATGAAATGGGGACACTCATGTGCATAAAACTCCATTTTTGCACTTGCATTGTAGGAGAGGGAGTACAATCGTATGCAAATAGTTATTTAATTGGATGCGCTAGGCCTGGAAGGAGAGGGGGGCAATCCTAATCATGTGACCTAGTTTTTGTGCTCATCTTGCATAAGAAGGGGTACAATCCTGGACAAGAGAGCCTAATTGTGTTAAGTGGTTCTCTGGGAGAGGGGGTACAATCCTAGACAAGAGAGCTTAATTGTGTTAAGTGATTCTCTGGGAGAGGGGGTACAGTCCTATTAAGGAGACCACATTGGCCATAACTTGTATTTCGGGAGAGGGGGTACGATCCTTGTTAGAATAATCAACCCATAGTTACCTACATTTGACATTAATTAATCATTTTTGTCTTATTACCTAGATTCCTAGATTCCATTCTATTCTAGTTGCCTTCCATGTGTCCTAGAAGTCAACACATGCTAAAACTGAGTCATGGAGTAATTGGGAAACATCCTGGAAACCACTTTTATCAAGTCTGCTTTATTCCTAATTCCTTAAAGTGCATATCTCCTTTTTCTAAAAGTTGCCTTACTTTATAGTTGTTTTAAGGCAAAAGGAAAAGCTAGTATAGGTGTAACTACCTTGTTTTTTTCCCACATCATCCTCCCTCTTTTTCTCCAATTAAAAGCATGTATGAGTTGTCTTTCCAACCCTCTTTATCTTTCCCACTTGACTTAGCAAATTCGTGAGTATCTTCATCGATTTGGAAACTGCTTTATGCACCTATGGGGGATTTGACTAGTTTTGGTAAGCCTGCTTTTTTACTATTTCAAATAGAATCCTTATGCATTCGAACCTCTCATGTAATTATATATTTTAGCAGCCTATTACTTCACAAGGTTGGCTATTTGTTATACCAAAATCCTGTCACCACCATGTGATAAGACATTTGACATACCTACTTGCCCTTAATCCTAGCTTCTGGAGTGGATACTAAATGGTTTTTCATCAATCTTTCATACAAATTCCCAGCACCACGCATGCCCCTCTATCCAAGAGCGGTACCCCTATTCGCACAACCCATCATCTATTTCACATAAGCAGTGCCACCGCTTATTGTCCTTGGTCCATAAGCGGTTATTACCAAAACCGCTCTGTCATAGAGGGAGAAACACGGTACCCTGGATAAAAAGGGAAAAAGAGAAGTTTCTCAAGGCTTCTAGATGATAAGCCTCGTGTCCTGCCTTATCCCTACTGTTGTGGGTTTGTTGAGCTCGAGATCCCTCATCCTAGGATCTTAGAAGCCACCTCACCCACTAATTTCTCAACCTACTCTATCCCTTAAAGCCTTATAAATAAGTGCTCATAGCCATGGTTGAGGGGAGAACACTTGAGGTATTGTTATGCTGTTGGATTGACCATTGGCCCAAGATCATTTGGAGAGAGCATAAAGAGCTAGATTCGGAGCTTTTGGGGATGAGAAGGTCTGGTTTCATGGAGATGCATGTCAACACTAAGGCTTGGTTGTAAACTTCTTCATATTATTTAATGCAAGTTGATTTCTGTCCCACATATGTTGTTGTTGTTGTGATTTCGCATATATGTTGCTAGATTCCTTAGTCACTAGCATAGATTAGTAGATCATATTATGGTTGCTTTGATCTATTTCGTGTTGAGCTTGATTGCAGGCACACAGGTGGACTATCAAAGCCTCGTATTCCAGATATCTACAACGTCTAGGGAGAGTCTTCAACCTCTGTCCTCTATTTGTTCTGGATCTGAACCATTCAGACCAGTGGAACACCTTGCTATCTGCAGGAGGTGAAATATTCCAGCTAACAAATCTGGCGACTCCGCTGGGGAGCTGGTGTATCAATTGTTCTTATCTTTCTTAGTCTGCAACTCTTATCTGAATCCAGGCTCCGTTTTCTTCAACTCTTTTCAGTCAAATCTACTTTTTGACTTGCATTATTTGGGTTTGAAATTTCCAGATCTATTTAGATATGAGTCATTTCGGTCTTTTATGCTATGTTTCCATACTCAATTCAACAGTGTTTGCCTTGATCTATTCTTTTCTGACTTGATCCATCGTTCCTTTTTTTTGTTTTGGTCATCTACAGGGAACCACGCCTATACTGTGTATGAGGAGCGGTGCCACCGCCCAAACAAAGTGGACAGTAAGCGATGCCACCACCTGTAACCCATTTGCAAGGAGCAGTGCTGTCTTCGAAACGCTTTGTCAACACCTACGAAGCGTAGTGCCAGGTAGGCATCATTCCAAAACATTTTTCACTCATTTTTCTTTGAAAAAAATTGGATTTTGATTGCTTTCAGTTCTGTTATCAGGCTTGTGTTACTGAATTGTTGGGGCGCATACTCCATGTTTGGGTAACTCCGCGGTTAATTAGAAAATGTGTAAGCGGAGCTATGGACCAAGACAGTCTTAGGGGTGTCAGGGTAAGTCAAAACCCTCTTTTTGTAATAAACCCGTGGTTTAAATCCAGGGTTTAGGGTTTTTGGGTGCCCATGGTTTTGTAAAATTGCGCAGTATAAATAAGCGCTTGTGTAAAAAGGATAGGTTAGGATTTTTGATGTAAAGAAAGATAAGGTGAAGTAAGGTTGGTTTTTGTAAGAAAAGGATAAGTCCCAGCTGTGTGCGTGGACGACCTCTACAGCTGTGTGCGCAGAGGGTTTTTGCAAAGAAGGAAAGAAAGACCTGCAGCTGTGTGCGCAGGAGCCTGTTGCTGTGTGCGCGGCTGATAAAGGGCTGAAGAGATCTGCAACTGAGTGCGCAGATCAACTGTGGTTTTGAGGAAAGAGGGATAAAACACAGTTTGTGGATGTAGCCCCTACACTGGGGGTGAACCACGTTATATTTGGTGTCGTGGTTTTGTTGTGTTGATTCTGTTTCTGTTATTTCCATGCATTAAACTGAATACATCTGATAACATAAGATCACTGCTAGTAATAAGCTTCGCTGTGAATTCCCGGTAGTGGGTTATGCAAGTTTAGTTTGTTATTGTGCTGCGAGGTTATATGTGAATGAATGATAAATGTACAAGTAGTGATTAATAATTGTGTTTAAAGGCTAAGGTACAATAATACCCTTCTCTGCATGCAGAAACCTGATTCTGCGGCACCCCATTGTTGTTTCGGGTGAGACTGCAACCTGTGCGCAGGTTGTTGCCGAAAGGGCCAACACGGTGGGTCTTTTGTTGGTGCGACGCATAAGGATTTAACTCGGGTCTGCCCTATTGCCCAACAAATTGGTTCCATTGCCGGTTGAACTCAGTACCTGCTCAAGAAGGGTTTACCTTGTACCACAAGGGCTATGTTCTGGAGGCCCTCTGTGAAGGACATCAGGGATTGGTTTGCTAAGATCTGTTTGCAATTCGCGCAGCACGAGAATACGAATCTGTGTCAAAGTGCAAGTGACTTTTTACAACGGTATGTTTTTTGTGATACTTATGAAATTTTCTTTGGTCGTTTTCATATAGAGTTGCACCAGTGGTTGTCTAGGTTAACAGAGAGGAGGACGAACTTTCAAGCTCGACGGATTCCTGTGTGGACCCCTGCAAGGGTCAACCTTGTGCAACACATGAACAACGAGGTATCCCACGCTGTCGATTTCTGGACGACGCGCACATTGGAGGCCTTCGTGACAGAATTTGCCATTGATACAAGCACTTCTTTCAGCGAAGCTGAACTACAGTTCTTTGAGGGGCCCCGTGGTAAGTTTTTAAATTCCTTAAGCTTGGAGATTAAAATACTATTGGTTGAAAAGGGTATCTTATTATTTGAGTCCGACCGCTAGTTTAGTAGTACTAACATCTGTTTGCAAGTGAGATTACTTTCGACGCGCAAAGTGGGTTGCCCCGAAGTGAGCAACGGTACAAAAGGAATTTTGAATCCTACTCTACAGGACAGACCACCACACGCCCCTCTGTCAGC